>VZRE01010081.1:323917-357650 GCA_013396775.1 Cephalopterus ornatus
AAAATCTTTCAGTCTGCAGGCTTACTTATTTTAACACCTTTAACTTTGTTGATGGCTGAAGACTGTTTCTCTTTTTTCCTCCCCACTCACAGCTGTGGCACAATCTCCTCTACCCCACAACATTCACACAAAACTTCTGTCTTTACTCCATATTTCCTTCTGAACTGTTATAACTCCCGTGCATCATCATGCAATTCAGGATGGAAGTATAATGACCACTTTGCAGCCATCTCTGGATGTCTAGGGGAGGGAAAATGTGATCCTGAAATCTTTCTGGAGGTACTAGCAAACAAAATTGCAGATTAGAAGACAAAAAAATTTATCATAGATTTTGAAGTGTGGGAACCTATTCAGCATGAGGGATTTCTAAACATATCATCATCACATTCGTTCTTTAATACAGCAGAATCCTCCACGTAGTGTATAAGTAGATCATTTTCTCCCATACTTATTTTAAGAGGACCCTTTACATGAACATGAAATTGCCTCATAAAGAAGATCTTGTAAACATAATCCTTTATTTGCATGTACTATGTAATAGATATTGGAGGCAATTGAGTATTTAATTACACCATCTTATATTTTGCTGTTAATAGTTTTCTAAATCTTAGAAATATCTGTTTAGGTTGAGTCAGGCCTTCCTGTTTTAGGCACAACGCACATAGAGAGCAGAATTTAATTTTGTACTGTCCATATTATGTAAATATGCAGAGTACAAACAATTCTTCATGGAGTTATACTATTACCATTTATGTGTGCACACTTCAATTTTAGGGATATCGACTAAATATGAAATTCAAAGCTTACTGCTCTCCTGGCTCCTGCTGCTAGTTCTTCTGTGTGACATTTAAACCTGTCATTTCTTACACTGTTCTAATTTTTCCAGGACATCACAGAATTTAGCTCAACACTCATTTATACAGCATTCATCTTATTGTCTGATTGAAAGAACTTCTCTAGTTCTTCCTGTTGTCCACGTTTTTCCAGTGCACATGGATACAGGAAAATATTAAGAAAAACATTTGTGTTGCATTAGCTGAAATGGTAACATAATGCAGCCACCTATGCTAACTCAGCAGCTGATGTACTATCAAATTTCCAATCTTCAGTTTTTAGTAGTCATTAAACTCCATGAAACAAAGAAGCACAAGGAACCTAAAAAATACCTTTCAAAGTGATACGAAGATGAAAGAGTGGTTGACTGTTGTTTCTTAAACAGAGGAAGTAAATAAAACTCACAAAAAAGCACTACTATTTGATTACTTTCAAGACTGTAGAGAGACAGAAAGTGGGATGAAGATAGTCCCAGTTTGAACATTATGTCTAGTCATGTTCAAGTTTTGCTATAGATTGCACTGTATTGCCATAGTTTATAGACATATATATAATCTATGTATGAATATATAGATTATATATAGATGTATGAATATATAGATCTGCCGATAATTAATTCTTCCATCTACAAACCAAAACAAATTTGTTATTAAGTACACTGCACCTGTACTAAAAGGGCACTTCAACTTACATACTTTTAAAATTAATAATTTAAAGTAATTATTAATTTTAAATTAATAATTAATAAAGAGTGATATATCAATTTAGTTTAAATAATTTTAAACATCTCTTAGGTTTGTTTTACTGCTTAATATTTTCCAGTTCAATCTGTCTTCCCAAGGAGCAGAAACAGAAAAAATATACTTACAACTTTTTTAATACTCTCTAGTTTATCATCTTAGGCAAGTTTCTACAGTGTTTTTCTTTTTCTAGACTAAAATACTACTGTTGAAAACTGCTGCACTTATGTTGTGTTCCAACTAGAGTAGGGTTAACTGCTTTATACTGGAAGCGATGTCATAGATTATTTCTTATTGACATTGACAAAACTGAGTGGAATGTAAGTTTTTAAGGAATTTTTTATCCATACAGATCAGGATTATTTTATAATGAAGAAAAATAGTAATCTTTAAATCTAATTAAGGATACTTTTAAGACTCTCCAGCTCCTGAAATGAGCTGGCTTAAATTTGCACTTAGAGACTTTAAGTTACACAAACAAAAGTCAGGTGTGCAGCAACTTCTAAAACTGAGACTTCTAGTTTTTATGGGCTAATTTACATATTAAATAACATGCATCACTTGTATATAAATGTAAAATCCAGTGTCACAGATTTCAAAATTAAATCTTTCGGATTTTAACATCTATGGTTGTTTTCTGTCATCCTACAAATTTCTACTTTTTTTTCTACTTTATTTACTACTTTTTATTTTATGTTAATCTTGTATTTCTTATTAACATCCTTGCCTTTACCCATTTTTACTGCAGTTGTGCACAGTGACCAGATGGATAAGTCGTATTTGTGTCTGAGGGAAGCGAGTGATTATTTTTTTCTAAAGAGAAAAAAAAAGCGTATTTGTATTCATGATGGGAAGTGGAGGTGGGGATATAGGAGCAAGAACTTGGACCATACAAGGGATGCCAAACCCTTTTCAGAAAAAGATAAGCTTCTTGCCAACCCTGAAAAATTTGTTCAATACAAAGCTATGAAATATGTCGTATGATCTTCTCAGCAGGATATCACACATTATCTGCAAAGTTCTTATGATCTCAAAAGGTGGTGACTGCACAGAGCATGCTCTGTCCATCTGCAGCTCCTATCTGCAATTCTACAGTGTGGGGAGCATCCCAACAGAATAAAATGAGTATTCTTTCTCCAGCACAGCAAGATAACTTTGAAATTCCAGGTAGAATTTACTTGGAAAAGTTATTCCAAATTCTTCAAACACAGGCCCATAGAGAAGAATTACAATAGGCAGCCTAAATAAGATGAGTGAGGTCAAGACTGAAACAGAGAAACATAAGAAAACCCAGAACCTCCCCCCCCAATAAAACAAGACAAACAAAACCCACAAACAAACTAACACACAAAAAACCCCCACACTAAACAATGGAGATTGGGAACTCCTATGTGTAAGAAAGGAGTCAGGAATGAGTTAAAAATGAGCACTGGGTGGACAAGAAGGCAAAGGTCAATGAGCAGAGGGCTTACCCACAATAAAGTATATGCTCCTCAAGAGGTTGAGTCCAGAAACTCAACACTTGAAACCTTAACGTACTTCTACAGTCATCAAAAATCTGAGAAATCTATTAGAGATATATGTTATAATTTTTATTGTGATTCTGCTCAAACATTAAGTCTCTGACCAACTACAATGGGTGACAGAAGAATTTAGTCCAGAATTACAGATTTTAGATTTCAGTTACAGAAACTACCCTTTAAAATCCATCCATAAAACAAACTAATTGCAAATATTGCTAGATGATTACAAGTACCTGACAAACCCTTTTAGCACAATTCTACTATGCCAGGACGGACAGGCAAGCCCTTTCTCCTAATTCTTGCCTACTGGATTTGAAACTTGCCAGATTCTGGGGGTTTTGATACTTAAGGGGTCCTTCAATAACTTTTGAAATCACTGGTAAGTGCTACCAGGACTGAGAGGTAGGTGCTTTGCAGAGGTAAACTTGGAGGGGTAAAATGAAAAGCAGAAAAATCAGAGAAAATTCACAACTGAAGCAATCTGTAACAATTCCAGAATGAAAGTACCTAAAATAAATAGTCTGTCCTAGCCTACATTCAAGCAGTGTGATGGAGTATGACTGAGCAAACAACTGAGCACCAGATTACCCAGAGTGTTAAAATGCTTACAATCAAGGGGACATCAAGTTTCTAAAATCATGATCAGGACAAACAAGACTCAGTCCAGGAAATTCATGCTGAGGTCAGTCTTAAAACTTAGATTTTGACAAAAGAATTACATACATGATTATGTAAGTATTATATATATGTGTGTGTGTGCGCACATGTGTGTATGTATTAATATATGCATATATATATGTGTGTTTGTTGTTTATTCATTTATTTATTTATGGACCCTATTCCACCTAGACCCCATCCAAGGGATTGAAAAATCCTTAATTTCTTCCTTAATATACATTATTAGCAGAAATCTATGAAACAGATGTAGAAGATCTAAATAAATGGATAAATTATAACTAGGGTCATCGAAAGTTTTCGTCCTTGGAATTTATACACCTAAATAAGTGGATGAATACTGAGATGCCAGGTACTGAATGCTTGCCCAGGAAACAGTTTTATAGTGCTTATACACATTATACAACAATCTGTATTTGCATCATTACATAATAACTTTTGCCACAGGCAAATTTCCTTGGCATTTTCGAGTGTCTGACACAGCAATTTTAATACTTTTACCACAGTTTTCTGTGTGTGCTACTACTATACACATGGAGCTACTTTACTTTTAAGATTTAAAAGAGTCCCAAAGAATACTTTTTATTAAAAATAAATGCCTTTCCTTTCTTCTCCAGTTTTCAAAGGCAAACAAAAAATTTTTATTAAATATCTATCAGGAATGAATATTAATTTTTTAAGGCATATAGATGGTATTCCCTTACACTTTCTCACACTGTGCATTCAAAAAGTGAAATGTTCAGTCCATTCTAATTCCATACGCAAAGATACACTTTGTTAAATACTCTTCCCTACGCCAGTGGCATTCTGTGGACTTTGAAGCTGTTTTATGAAAGACACGCTCTTCCAATTGAATAGAAGATCAATCACAAAAAAGGATAAGTGTAGATCACTGTACTAGAAAATTAAATGTAAATCTGCCACTAATATTGACTATAAAGTGAGAAGAAAATCTGGCAGCAGATGAAGCTGTTCATAAATACTATGGCTATCTGTAAATTTGCTAAGAAAGCATACAAATCCATGAAATGTGACAGCTGAAAACTTGCATTCTAAAGTTTTGCAAATGAAATGAAGTAGTTTGAAACTACTTGGGGTGGAATTCTGTTATTAAATATCCCGGAGTAATACCATATAACTAACATTTATGCATGAAAAGTAAAGTACTAAAATATCAAAGTAACAGACATTAAAGAGTACTTTAGGAAATTTTATCCCTCACAGTCTCTCTTTTTTGTCACAAAACCTCTGAGTTTCTCATTTCCCTTTTCAGTGTGCACAATTTTAATCTGCAGTTATGTATCTTTGAAGTTACCACTGATAGTTAGGAAAGCATAACTAATTCATCCCTCTTTTTATTGTACAAAGACAGAGGAAAGTGAAGTCTGCAGGACAGATTTATGAGAGCTACCAAAGTATCTGAAACTCAAGGAAAAGAGTGGTCAGTTCCCTTCTCTAGCACAAATTTAATGTGTGAATCTTGGCCAATGCAGTATGTTTCTACTTTTATATCATGTTTTCTCTCTCAGGGTGGCAATGAAGGGATAACACTGAGATGACTTTCACTGTCAAAGTAGTATGAGCTGCGTATTTACTTTAGATAACCAGATTTTACCTTCTTGCTGGACATATAATACCCTACTTCTAGCTCCTACTTGTACAGTCATCTTTTTCAAACACTTTTTTCTGTATGTCTTTCCATCAGGGAGAGAATAACTTTACAAATAAAACACCAGAAAACCTCACATCACCAGAACCAACCTGCAGAATTCATAATTAAAGAAAAAACCTGATGTCTTCTCAGGTAATACCTCTGCATGTTGCTTGTCACTTGATTGCTTGTGACATTTTGACAAAATTGTGCATTAAACTGAAACGGAATCTGTGGGATAATGGATTGCTTGGCATCTGCGATGAAGGTATATGGAGAGGAAGGAAATCAGACCTATGGCTTCAATGTTTGCTCATTCAACCGAAGGAAAAGCTGATATCATCTTCTTTGGCTCCCCAAAGTAAAAGTTTGGCTGTGTACAACTTGAAAGAGAGCAGAAGTTCCCTTTACTTTCCTATGTGGCCTACAAAGTGAATGACCTTATCAGTCTTAATCAATGCCTAGAAGTGTTTTACCACTGCTTATAGTTTTTGTAACTATGACTAATGATTTTTAATTTGCTCATGGAGGTATGGGACTTCTTTAGAGTTGTTAGAAATAAGGCTCCATAGCAACCTCTCAAAGTTCTCTGAAATTTGTCTTCATTTGCAGATATTTTAATCTGGAGTTGTATAACAATTTCCTTCCAGAGGCAACTATATTCTAATAGGTTTGCTTGGTACAAGGATAATGGAATACTCTAGGAATCCAGATTCTAAAAGAGGAATAATTTTATTTAAAATAGCTAGATTTTTTTTTAATCAGGCTTAAAAAAAAAAAAGGAGGAAAAAATAATTATGGTGTTGTATTGTGTGCAGTGAAAAAAAAAAGCCAAGTCAAATGTATGCAAGTTCTTTGGCCCAGAAAGCTTTTTTTTTTTGCATAAAAAACATACCACAAATGCATCTGCATCTCCTAGCTATTGACAATAATTTGGAAACCATGTGGCCGGAGTGTGACTGTTTTCTCAACTCCTGCTTAGATTTTGACTAATACGCAGATTGTGCTTAGGGCTGAGGTATGTTGGGAGCTGTACCATTAGATCAAAATGAGGTCAACATGTAGTCAGAAAGGGCTAAAAGTCATTATGCAGCCAATATCACCTGCTGCTTGCTGTCTCCTGCAGCTATAATCCTTGTGTATAATTTTTCTGAGAGTTTCTCCAGGATCTGCCAGCTAATGGAAAAGTTATGGACCAAATTTCACAGCTGGAAGATATAAATATATCAGCTTACCCAAAAGAATTTTTGAAGCAGATTCAACAGTAGTTAGAACACTGAAGCTTTTGTGCTTCCCAGTGTGATACAAGGAACACTGACATCGTTGTGGGGAAGGATGAGCAGCCTTACCATCAGCTAAGTAACTATTTTGCTCGTAGGTACACAAGTTGCATGTTGCAGCTTAGAGAACTTTTGTATTAGAAACCTCCTGAATTAAGTTAATTCACTAATTAGACAATTCTGTACAAAGGAAATTGAGCCCTTAGATGCTGCATTTGTTTTCTTTCCTAATGAGCTCACAAAATAAAGTTTAATTCACAGGGTACATTGTCCTTTAAAGCTGAGAAATTCAAATGAATCATGACACAGGACATTACTTATGATCAGCTACAACACGACTGGAATTGATTATCTCAAAAAAACCCCAAACAACAATTAAACTGAAAATGTATATTGTAAAATTTTGCTTGTAACACACTTTCAAGGGTGTTGCAGTTGCACTGGAAACCAACTTCCTCCAGTATAGCTTTTCTAAACATTAAATAAACAATTATGGACAGATGGAAGGCATCCATACCCAATAGATGAACAAAGGCAACATAAAAACAAAGATGCAGTTTTGACTGAAAGACAGCCTGTGAGTCTGTTATTAAGCAATGTGAGATGCAGTACAAGAATAAGAAGTGACATAAAGGGGAATAAGCCATAAATGTTAGGTTTAACACTGAGAGTATTTAACATACAAGTAAAACATCCTCAGTGATTTCATTTTGTATATCATGTAGAATCTGCTTATTGAGAATAACTATTAAAGTATTCTGAAATAAAATATAGTGCTTGTAATAATGATGCAGCAGTTTAACTAATAATTCCCTTAACAGTAACATTTCTTCTTATTAAGTAATCTCAAAAGATATATTTATCTCATGTAAATCAAAAGAACATATGCATACCCTCTTTTGTGTAATGACATTAGTATGCTGCTTAATTTGTTTTCCTTGTTGATTATTGTTAAATGATCACTCATAGAAAGCAATGGATTATACCAAGAGCTAGAAATCTAGTGTGATTTGAGATCTATTTCTTAATCACTATCCTTAATTTTATTTGACTCCTGTCCCTTTCTGTAATGGGACAACAATTCACCTGAGCTGTGCAAATTCAGAGAATTTTGGCATTCTGAGTTTCCAGTATTCGTTTACTTAAGAAAAAGTAATTTAAATTGCCTTAGACTCTTACTGACTTCTTGTTAAAAACTTTAATTTTAGCATTTAGGTTTATAGGACAGTAATCACCAGGAGTGCACTTTTTCCCTTTGGCATAATATTGACCTAATATTGAATGTTAATGAATTTTTCTATAAAATAAAATAAAAAAAATATTTAGCATAGCATTGCACAGTCTTAATTTTCCCATGTGCTCTAATTGATGAAGGAGGATTTTTCTATTTTTTTCCAACAACAAGCTATTATTACTTTCCAGTAGCTTTGACTTGCCCTGTGTCAACCACATTAACAGAATACATGCTCCTTCCCCTCTTACCAGCCCGCCCCATCCAATGCCACTGACAACTTGCCACATGACAATGTTTCTGCATGCCTGGCAAATGCATGCCACCATGCTGCCCTTTGGTCATCACAAACCTCCCTGCTGTGGCATAAGGCTCCATCAGGCTCTGTATCCTGGCTCCTCCATCACTGCCATGCATTAGAGATACATGGCTATGGCTCCCTGTTACAGTCCTCATCTTCAGCTATCTCAACTAAGTGTCTAACAGTAAAAAGAAACCAGCACGGGGAGGTAAACTGAGCACAAGGGTAAGTGGACCAGAGCAGAGAGCTGGTAGAGCAATTAGAGGCTAGAAGAGTAAGGGTAAGAGGCAGGAAAATCCAGAGGACAAAAGAGAAATGAAGACAGAAATAAGTTTTAATATTGAATGAGGGAAGTGAACTTGTCTCCAGGCAATTACTTCTCTATACCCACACAGAACCACATGTAATGCATCTACTCCAAGTTTTTGGAATGATGCATAGACTGTCGTAACGCTAACTTTTAGATTCACAATAGTTTCCTACACCTATAAAAAAATATACTAAAAAAAATATACTATTAGATATAGATACACATTAGCTTATTTCTGGATGGGAAACTGCTTTTAGTGAAGTATGGATGTTATGGAAAACAATTCCCTCAGGTACTAATGAATCAATATGGAAAACAGTTAAATTTTTTTTAGAATATTTTACATTTCCAGAAATATTTCTTAAATTGACTGAGGAAGTTCTTAATCCTACAAGGGCAATGCAAAAAATAGGATGAGAGCTGATTCTCAAATCAACTGAGTCTTACGTTTTATTGTACTTGCACATATAAATAGCCTATACTCTCTTAGATGGTTTTGCAGGAGTTGTTTGAGTTGAATTATTTCCCCACAATGAAATATGACTGTCCTTATTATTAAGACTGATAGTCGTTTGGCTTCCTAGAATGTTATTAAAGCTTCATCCTGGACACAGACTTCATCCTGGACACAGACATCATCCTGAACAAAGAGGTACCTTATACCATTTATTTTATAGCCCTAATTCGTTTGATCTTGTAGCCAATCTGGTATAACAAGCAGATGGCCACTGCACAATTATTGCATGTTGCTAATAATTAGTTGTGTGTATTGTGCAGCAATTTTAAAAGAATATGCCTAGAAGTCAGAAATAGGTATGACATTAACTTCTACCACAGAAGCTTTTAGCCAAGGGTAGCTAAAGCAGTGCAAGTGTGGTAATAAATCTTGGAAATTCATCTCTTAATAACCTCTAGGTTCTTCCTTTTCTCACAGCTGAGAAAAAAACCCGAACTCAATAAATCCATAAATCGCACCACTGAAGAGAAGAGCAACTCAGAGATGGCAGAATTTAGTTGCAAACCGTTTATTGTATCCAGCCTTTGGTTCCCAGAAGAGATCACTGAGCACAAAATGTCCTGTTGCTGGTCAAGATGCTTAATTATTATGTAATGTTTCAGCTCTCAGATTGATTATTCAGTTCATACACATAGTAGGAGTAGTAGCATTGCTGGAAAGTTAACCACTCAGATCGAACAAAGGCTGAAAAGTATAAAGAGATGCTGCACTGAGATATATTATTTGTAGACAGTTGGGACTATTCAGTGATAATGATGCTCAATTGAATTAATTATTTCTACAGTATAGTGAACATGAGTACTTCCCTCTTGCATTTCCTCCTGACACTTATTATAAAGCATGCAACGGTATAACCTCCAAGTATATGGCTGTCTGGAAGGAATAAGCTTTAGTAACTGTATTTGTCTAACACTGAAATTCAGAATGTTCAGATTTTCCCCCCATTACAATCAATCCTGTCAAACATAACACTGGACAGTTTTATTTTACAGTTTGGAAGTATCTCTTGGACACCATATATCATTATGAGTTAAACCAACTTTAAAGAAGAAAACTTAATATCAGAAAGAGCAAGAATTGAAGGAAGGCAACAGATACGTTTTCAGATTAAATACAAGCAATGATGTGAAATCAGTGAAGCTGTTTCATAAAGGAAAGTTCACTGTGTTCTCAAAAATTAATATAATCTTTAACATTAGTAATAACACAACTTTTAGTACTTCGAAATCCCCCAGAGATCTGAGTTTTTGTTGCCTCTTCAACAGTTGGAATAACTGACCAATCTTGATAGCTCTTGAAGCACAGAAGCTACACACTTAACCTCAGTTTAAAAAAAAGAGAAAAAAAAGAATAAAAAACTACTATTCTGGGAATAGACAACTACTTCTTTCTTATTTGCTGTAACTGGACTGTCTCTAGGGCTGTGAGTAGACACATTAGCAGTTAATCAACTGTTAGGCACTTTACAAACATCAAACATTTTTCTGCATAGCACTCAAGGGTTTCAATTACCTTAATTTATTTTAGGAGTGATATTCTGAGAACTCTCTAGAGGATTAAATTATTCAAACTCCCTTGTTTACACTATGAGTGAAATTGAATTTTCAGGAAAATCAACGGTAATATTCTGGGCATACAGGAGTCTAGAAATTATTGGATATTTAATGGATAACAGAAGAAATGGATGCAGTGATAAAATAAAGGTTGGATGAAGACTACTGCAGAGATGGAGAGGAGATGGCAATGTACATGTGTTTGGCTGAAGGTCGACGCAACTTCTGCTTTACAGTTTTACACTAGGTATTCAGACTCTGGAATAAGATTTTTCCTGTGTGTTTTGTGCATTGCATTAATTATTACATACACATTGCAAGCAAAGCTGACAGTGCACAAAGTATAAAAGAAGAGGTCATTGTGCTTCACCTTCTGAAGAGTCTGCATCTGTGGGGAAAAAAAAAAAAAGTTCATACTTTTTGGAATGCCTTTATTACCAAGAATTAGGATTAAAAAACAAAACAACAAACACTAAAATTATCATGGGAGGCTCAACACCTTTCTAGTCCACTTCACACCCGATCCAAAAAAAAATTTGTGGAGTTCTGCTAACACTTAATGTTTTTTCGTCAAAATGGTTACATTAGTTAAGATACAGAAAGAGTCTCCAACCAAAGTATAAATAGTTAAGTTTCTTCCTTAAAGGTAAAATTAATTTCATTAAATGGTCAATACTGAGTGCCAAGTGACAGCTTTGCTGATTGAACTATTTTGCTATGGAATAGCAACAGGCATCAAAGTTTTTTCTAAGCTGTTTTCTACTGTACCACAACCCTCAAACAACCTATGTCCAAGAGAAAGAGGAAATTGAACAGCAGCCTGCTTAGTACCCATTTCAGAAATATCACTTAGAAAAGGTAATATGTAATTGCATCAGTGAGATGCACAGTTAGAAAGGTTAGTCTTTAGAAGAGTACGAATTCTTTTTGCTTCATCTCTTGTGTTACTATACAGTTGAGGACTTTCCCTACCAATCAATCACACATTAAGCACTGGGAAAGAGGAGTTCAAATCAAGTTTTATCTCATGCTTTTAAGATGATGAAAGTAAAATATTCATCTGATCTCACACACAAGAGAATCCCACAGTCAAACATCCCTTTACCATAAAAGTCTTATTTTCCTCTGTAGTCATTTTGCCTCCTTGAACAGAAAAATTCTGCTGGAAGTCTCTTGGCCAAACATTGAACACAGCTGAGAAAGTGAATCATGAATTTGTGAAGAAAACTTCCTGGGAATTAAAAACTCCTCTCTCCCTTCTAAAACAAGTTTCTAGTAAAGGTCAGGGGAAAAAGAAAAAAACGAACTGTTGGTCACTTGCAAATTTTATTTTTTTATAGAATTTGCAAAAATGCCAGAAAGATTGAGGCAAACTTTTCAGACACTTTTAAAAACTTTCAAAAACAAAGAAACAACCAAGCAACCAGAAAACATTATTTTCTTCCATCAGGAGCAAACAACACAATCTAATACACTATTAAGAAATATTCTGGATAACCCTTTGCTCTCCACCAGGAGTGATTTGGAATCAACAGCTAATTTTTCTTCCCAGTATCTGGCCCATTCTGCAATTTTCTGTACTTCCTGATAACAGACCTTTACCCTCCATCCTTTCATTTCTCTTTCTAGCTTGAACAGGGTAAGTGCTTCCAGTTTTGTCTTATAAAATAAACACTGTGCTTCTCTGCTTGCCCAAACAACTCTTCTTTGTATTCATTTACAGTTTGATTTTTTTTTTCTTGAATATGGTTAAACAGAGTTACAGGGAACATTTCATTGTTTGTTATCTTTTTTTTTTTCCCCCCAAAGAAGGAGCTCTGTGATAATTTTTTGTGGAACTAATGCATAATTATAGCCATTACATACTGTCTACTACCTTCTACACACTAAAACCACAGACCCTTAGCCCATTTTTTAACTTTCATAGCTTTAATAAAAAGCTATCAGGTTTTTTTGCAACATGTCATTCAGCCAGGTCAGCAGTGTAAGTGAGCAATGATTAAATAATTAATGGTGAGTTTTACTGGTATTATTATTGATCTTTAAATTCTCTGTCTAGGTTCGTGGAGAAAAAGGAGGAATAAATCTCTGAACAACTTGCACCTATCCACAGGCTCAAGCAGCCATTACCTCCATGGTAATGGAGTTGCTCTAAATTCTGAAACAGAGTAACACAAATAAACTTTGTTGCTTAAAGGCGGGGTACAGGACATAAACAGTCAGATTTTTATGGTTCCTCTAAAAAAAACCCAAACCTTTTTTAACCTGTATCTGAAGACAGTATCCAAAGGCTCAAAAAAGTTTTTCAGAGGCAACATGTTACACTTGCCTGTTGTCACTGCAGACATCCTGCTGAAGTGTATGATAAGGCAAGATCCTCATATTGACAAAGGTGATAGTAACTTTCAAGGGTTATGGAAGGAAGGTGTAGGTTATCATCACTTGCTATTAAGTATACCAGCCCTTGATAAAGACTAATTTGTGACAACAGTGGAGTAGTAGTTTTATTTAATAAAACCATTACGATTTTTAATGCAAAATTCTACAATTTATTCATTTTGGTCTGTATTGTGAGGCCTTGATGAAAAAGATTAAAAATCAGGTAGAACCTTTGCAGTATAAGCATTCTTAGAAATTACATACATACCTAAGCTTGCATTGTTTGTATGATGACTGATGTAGCAATATAAAAAGCAGTTCCTCCCTTATAATACACAGCAATCATGGAAATAAAACATTTCTCTAAGAAACCTGCTCTGTTTTGAGTCATTATATCCTGGAAAGATGGAAAATAATAGGCTGAAGTGGAAACTGGGACTGGACTTGTAAGAGGCAACAAAACTATTCTTTCCAGCCTATCCATTTTAATAAAAGCATTGGAACACATTTGATTTTAGTCCCATTATGGAATAAATCCACAATTTTGAAACCTCAAAGCACCGTGAAATGAATCTGTCACATTCTCAAGGTCTCTCCAGTACATAGTGCTTTTGAAAATCTGGTCCTTACGTTTTGTCTAAAAGAGGCAGCTTGCTAAAATGGAAAACTATGACACATGATAACCAATAACACTCTAGAGAGACTTTTGCATGTATTTGCATAACTTTGCTCCTTTTAAGCAATAATGAAAACATGAACCAGACCCCTTGTTATTTACACACTTTAAAACAATCATTATACATTTGTTTTTAACATTTCTTCAATTAACCTCCTCTCCTACCAAACCATTTGTAATAATCAGCATTTACTGCCATGACACATATGGGCACAAGTGGAACTAATCATCTGCAGGCTGTCCCTGCTGCTGATCTGAACAAACAAGCTGTTCGAAACTTCTTCCTACATATTTCTGCTTAATAAATCAATGAGAATCTAATGTAACGTTTTAACATTTTCCCTTCTTTTTTACAGAGACACAGCTGAGATCCACAAACTCATTTCTAAATGTCATCAAAAAAAAAAAAAAAAAAAAAAAAAGGAAAAAAAAAAAAAAAAAAAATGGGCCAAAAAAAAAGAGAAAAAGGAAAAAAAAGAAAAAAATATATGGGCCCAAAGTAGACAGTAATAAACCAGCACAACAGTCCAACTGAAGTTTTCATCTGTAGAATTAATAATGTGTTCAGGTTCATCTGTGACAGATGGTCAACAAAGAAGAAAGCTATCCCTATCAGGACTGCTGAGTTTTGAAATACCAATGCGCAAACCACAGATGGCATTGGCAGAACAGTTCAAAGAATTAGAGATCCAGAAATAGACTTTTCCTTTTCTCTGATGCACTCCTAAAATGTGTTGGCACTATTTGCAAATTACCTAAAAGCAAACACATCTATGAGTTAAACCAACATGTCAGTTTTCATTAATATAAATATTGCATGGTAGGTCAGGGACATGCTAATCCAATAGATTGATCAATTCTTTTTACATTTCAGTGCTTAGAATCTCCATTGACCATGGGGAATGACTGCAGTTCACACAGACTCGACACTTTTGTGCAACTCACAAGTAATCAAGGTGCCTTTCTAGAATCATCTGCAAAGTCTAAAATCAACGTAAATGAGATCTTTTATGACCTGGTCAGACAAATAAATAGAAAAACACCAGTGGAAAAGAAGAAGCCTAAAAAGAAATCATGTCTGCTGCTTTAGACTCCCAGCATGCAGCAGCTCTGAGCCAGATTGCAGGAATGAAGAACTGTTGCCTAAATGGAAAGTGCCAGCATTCCCGACTTCAAAACCTTATGGAAATTAATGACATATCGGAAGAAGCTTCTCCTGTTGTTTTTTGGTTTTTTTTTTTTTATATATACTACTCCAGGCAAATGATCAGTCTTGGAAATCTATTAATTGAACAAAAATGTCGCTATGCCTGAGATGATACAGGTTCCCCGAACAACTTCTGAAGCTCTTAATGCTACAGAAATATTTGGAGGGCTACAGAAATATTTGGAGGGCTTTGAACAATGTTTTTTCTCTTATACATTTTTGAGTCTGAACCTGTACATCCCTTTGCAGACCTGTCAAATCAAGCGCAGGATCTACATCTGTAGGGGTAAGTGAAAAAGGTGCTTGTTACCCATGAGAAGAGACGTTATAGTGACAGGACTGAAATACAAAATACAATGAATTTTTAGTATCTAATTAGAAAATTATTGCTTTAAAACAACAAACACATTCTTAGCTTCATATATGGGGTGTGTTCCCTTTGACCCACGATAAGGGTTTAAGAGTAAGAAGATAAATTCTTGCAAACAGAAATCTAAATAAAAGATGTTGCTGGCAGGAGTACCTCATCTAAAGTGCTGAGATTAGAAAATCAAACACAGCTGTGTTCCTATAAATTTCAGGAAAGCGGCCAGAGATTTAAGCCTGTGTCAGTAGGGAGATGGGTACTTAACCGTGTCTTGACTGCAGAAACAGTGTTTCTCCCAAGTGATTAAAAATAAATTTAACATGTGGGGTTTTTTGCTTTTATCAGATATAAAGAAGATAGAAAGAAGCAGAATGAAAGGGTAGGAAACACCAATTAAAACAAAAACAAAAAACAAAACAAAAAATGAGTTTGGATTTTAGGCCCTAAGTGGAGCAGACTAGGACTATTGCCTCAATGAGATTGCTGATCTATGAAGAGCAAAGAGTAGAGGGAGGAGGGAGGGAGTAAGGTGGGAGGAAGGGAGGGAAGGAAAAGGTCTCCCTCAGTTAAAGGAAGCTTTCTATTCCTTTGAACAATCAGTGAGGTGGCTGTAAATGCAGCTCAGAGCAGGAAACTAAGCTTTCCTGGAACTGAGCAAAGGAATGAAGACAGTGAGAGGGAGCCCCTGGGTTTGAAATTCCTGGATGATGTGTGTCTTTTCTCTTTCCTCCATCAGTTGCAAAGAAACCCTCCAGAGATTAAGCCAAGGTCAGTTGCTGCTGATACTTTTTCCCACCCTCACAATTCCAGTCTAAGTCCAGCTCATATGAATTAATTTCTCTGTATATCCAAATCTTCTATTGTGGACAGCAGTTTACTTTACCAGTGGCACATAATCAATACAGGAAGGCAAGGTTGCAGAGAGAAATTCTCTATTGGGAAAAGCAAGTACCAATTGCTTGTGATGCTTTGAACAATAGGAAAAATTGTGTTAGACAAAATAGCATCTTGTGGTGATGTATGATAAAAGAAACAGTGAAAGAGTAAAGGTCAACCTCAAAATTCAAGTTTTAAGCCCATTAATACACAAATAAAGAAATAAATTGTGATCTATTAGACAATATTTCTGTTAAGAGAAGAAAAAAGCATTTTCTCATTAATCCTGTAGGAATAACTATTTGCCCTGCACAAGAGCATAATCAAACTAATATGAAAGTTATGGGAGATAAATACTAAGGCATTAACTATTGCATGCATTCTTTCAACAGCTTAGCCCAAATCCATAAGAAATATTAATGGATATTACCAATATTGCCTCCAATTGTCAAACCCTTCCAACTGATAGTACCACCCTTGAGGTAGGAACATCTGAACTGACTGTTAATTGGTCCCTGAACCCCTGGCTTTCAGCTAAATTAATAAAGCTTAAATTAAATATTAATGTAAACCAAAGCTGGTTTGGCTTAATAACAGCGTATAGTAATTGCAGTAGCTTGAGAGCTGATACTGAAAGCTCATCACCAGTCACCTGTTCAGAGGGATGAGCTGCCCAAAGGGAATGATAATGCCTGATGTGGGCTCTGGGAAGTCTGAGGCCACTGGACACTGCCAGGCTCATGTTGTTTACTGAGACAGTATTTCCTACTATCGCTGCTGTTGACAAAGCTCCATGGTAGGCACAACTGGTCTAGCTTGGATGGTGTTTCTAGCATTTTAATAATGACCATTTGTTGCCTCTTCTATATACATGCCACTGTATGCCTGCAAGGATATAAGCATTCCTTATAAATTTAATTGTTAAAAGGATTGAATGGTTTGATTCAAACTGGCATCCTCTTAAAATTGAAAATTCCCTAGCATGTAATTTTTCACGTCCAAATAAACAAATATATTAACAGGAAAGTTTATATTTTTCTAAAAATACAGAGGTTTAATAAGAAGTAGAAGTGTAACTTTAAACAATTAATCTTTATCAGTGATTCACAGATAGTATGCATATTTCAAGAGAAAATCAAGATGGGAAAAGTCTATGGTTTTCTAATAAAAGAATGCATTTCATATTTGGTAAAACAAAAATTTCATTTGTTGGATGAGTTTCAAAACAATTAAAAAAAAAGAAAAACCTCCAAAATGTGGTCAGACAATTACTATAAATCTGTGCTTCTCTGATTATTCAGAATTAACATCTCTTTTCTCAAGAGACCAAACTAAACAAAAATATGGTTAAATAGAGACCATTATAGCATTTTTTGAAAGATCACACCACCTTAATTTCTTAAACTAGTCTATCAGAAAAGTAAGAACAATATTGAAGTAGGAAGGATATGGACAAAATACGTACTTGACTTGTTAGAAGAATATAGCCTTCCAAAACACTGGAATGCACTTAATGCATATAACAGGCAGATGCTTAAATTAATTTAAATAAATTACAAAGCCCCCTCAAGATATTATTTCATTATAGAATTGTTTTCTTTCACTTTTCAAGCTGTATAAATGCCTGTTATATCTACCTCTCCTACTAGCTTTTCAGAGCAGGAATAGGCTTTTTGTTTTGTTTTGTTCCATGCGTAGGATTAGGAGGTCAATATGTGACAGAATTTCTAGCTAATACTAGTTAATCTTATCTAATTTGAGATTCAACCACTTGCTAACATCTCCAAATGTCAGTCATCATTCATGCAAAATCACTGGGAATATAATACCATAAATATTGCTTGCATTAGTAAAGTTGAAGTTTCTGCTTTATTTAATAAGGAAATGGAAAGTTCAAGGCTTAAGAAGGAGAGCCTTATCTCATCAACAATGGTGTGATGTAAGGCTAGAATAATTAATGACTTAACTGTCTAATGGTTGTCTTAATACCATATGAAAAATTGGCATGGGAATAAAAAAATACTTATTGGATGTTGATATGCTTTTCATAAAGCACAAGTGTTCTATGATACTAACTCTCTTACCTCAGCATCCTACTTCCAAGGAAAACCAACATATTTATATGAATAAACAAGAGTTATATTAAAATGATGTCAAGAATTCTATCAGATTTTCCTTCAGTAGTTTTCCTGTCTAATGGCAGTAGATGAAGTATTAAACTTAACCCCTTCATTTCATCTGCTGCTGCAGGCAGAGTTTGCCTTAGATTTCTTTGTGTAACATATCAAAAGGAGGAATGAAAATCTACAAGTCTAAATATCCAAAAGAAGGACAAATAAAGTTCTTTAGGTACTTTTGGGTGCCTCTCATCGAGTTTGTGTATAGATTAAGATTGCTCAACAGTTACCTGAATCAGTTCTCTTCCACCACCAATGATGCTTTTCCTTGAGCCCAGTCTATATATACAGAGGCTCAAGTAAGACCTTGTAGGTGAAGGCTGAGGCAAAGAAGGCACTGACTACCTCAGCTTTACCTTCACCTGCTGTCACTAAATCACTCTCAGCACTCAGTAGTAGGCCTATATTTTCCTTTTTTTTCTTTTACTGTTAATGTAGCAGCACAAGTTCTTCCTGTTACCATCTCCAGCTAAGCTTGGCTTTCTTGAAATCTTTCCTGCATATCTATACAATATGTTTTTACAGTGCTGCTTGTAGACTGTGTTCACTTCCACCTTCTGTGTACAGTCTTTTTGTATTATAGCTGAGTCATAAGTTCCCTGCTTAACTAAGTTTTGTAAGCCTACTCATCTTCCTCAATACTGCGATGGACAATTCTTTCACTAGGATGATAACATCCTTAAAGACCTGTCACCTGTCCTAAACTCCTTTGCTCTCATCAGGTCCCACCTACCAGTTCACTGAAAAGCCAAAGAGCTGAAAAGCTCTCCAGAATCCTGGGGCTTTCTTGGCCACCTGGGCACACTGCTGGCTCATGTTCAGCCAGCTGTTGACCAGCAGCCCCAGGTCCTTTTCTTCTGGGCCATGTTCCAGCCACTCTGCCACCAGCCTGTAGCACTGCCTGGGATTATTGAGGCCAAAGTGTAGGACTCAGCACTTGGTCTTGTTGAACCTCATACTGCTGATTTCTGCCCCTGGATCCAGCCTGTCCAGATCTCTCTGTAGAGGCTTCCTACCTTCCTGCAGATCAACACTTGCACCCAACTTGGTGTCATCCATGAATTTATTAAGGGTAGACTCAATCCTCTCATCCAGATCATCAGTAAAGATATTGAATAAGACTGGGCCCAATACTGATCCCTGGAGGACACCACTCATGACTGGATACCCACTGGATGCAGTACCATTCACCAGCTCTCTCTGGGCCTGGCCAGATGATTTTGTCATCTGGGCCCGACAAATATGACTTTGTTCACTTGCTCACTTTGTTCAGGTGGTCCATAACAAATTCGCACTACAGTGTTGCCGTTGTTGCTCTGTTCTCCACTCCTGACTCACAGACCCTCAAGAAGTGTCACCTATCTGGACAGCTGAAGAGTTCCATATCTCTGAGCTGTTCATTAGAGCACTGGCTATCCCATCTCCATTTTTCCAAATGCCTGTCTTTCGTAAGGAGCCTGTATCCATCCATAAATCCTTCACAGCTCTCCAGACACAAAAGCTGACCCCATCTTAGTTATTGCAATCCCATCTCTGTTCAGCATTCACAAATACCATACTTAGTGCATTTCTCAACAGGAACTTCAAAAATGCTCTTTGACACTTGCTTTGTCCTTTCCAAATGTTCCCCATCACCCTGCCCCACATGCTTACTACTCCTGATTTTTTCACTTACCTGAAAACTGTCATCGTCATTCTCAGTGTACCTAGTTTAATGTTCTTCTCACCAAACAAGCAAGACTATGGGCAAAGATGTTTTTAGGCCATCATTGTCAAATGACTCCCATCTCTTGCTAGTAGTTCTCATTCCTGAAGGAGGGACATATGGTAATAAAAGCCAGGGCACTACCAGGCAGCTGCTAACTCACTGGGTGTATCCATGCTGGGTACTCTTCCTTCAGTAGCAGGATTGAAGTGAACATCACTTGGCCTTCCAGGTCCTTTTCTTTATCTCCTCAGTCCTGTAGCCCCTCCTGACTTTTTCCAGATCTCCCTCAGCAGTGATGCACATAGACAAAATGAAAGGGAGCCTCAGAGTTGGAAAACCCTTAGCAGTCTCACTGAAACACTCCTTCCTACCCCAGTCCATGGTGTTGGCAAACAGCAAACCTCATGACAAGCAAAGAGCAACCTAGCACCTCTGGTCAGATGTGGGGTGAAAGGTGATCTCTAACCATTGCTAGCCATCACTTCCCCTTTGTGCTAGTGTTGTATGCATGCCCAGCTCACTTGTTCCCTTACACAGGATATTACTATTAACTCTGTGAGTTCAGATCTGAGGGTAGATGAGGAATCTTTCTTTTGCTGCCGGAGGTCACAAGCTTGATGCCTCTGCCATCTTGTGAGTCTTTGCCCATCACTCATTCAAGCATGGTCTTTATCTGTCCCTCCTTCCCCGCATCACAGGGCTCAGATCTTCCCTCTGCAGGTTTTCCTGTGAAACTCTGGTCAATCTCATGTTCATCCCCCATGACAGCACAGTCCTCTCCACTCCTGCAGTTCCTTACCCTGGTGACCCAGGGCCCTGACCAATGTACACCACCTCCTGCTGCTATGCCATTACTTCCTGCTGCCCCAGACCTGGCTGGCTACATTCACTGCAAGACATACTACTAGTTATCAACTTCTATTTTTTGACCGTAAGAGAAGCTGTAAACCTTCTCTTGTGCTTCTTTTGCCAAGCTAAGGTAGGTACAGTATTTTAAATTTCCAGCAATATTTTTTTTTTATTGTGTAATTCACCTTGCATCTTAAAAAGCTTGGTTTCTCTCATGATAAGCCTGTCAGTGGCATCCTTTTTCTCTGCAGATACACAGAGGTCTGCTCTTCTGGGCACATGAGCAATCTTGATGCAGTGGAAGCTGTGCAATGGTCTCCCAGAATTGACAGGTCCCAGGATAGAGCCCAGTAAGGTGTAACTTGTAGTTTATCAGAGGTGGAGAAAGAAATTAGCACATTATTTTTCAGAATGCATATGTCAAGAAAGCAGGAAACTCTTAGAAGATGATAAAGGAAAACCAACATATAGAATTGTTAAGATATGTAGCAAAATGTCCCTCAAACTACAGATATACTCTCCTCATCCATGCAACTCTGAAAGAGCTAACATAAGGAAATACCAAAAAAGCTATTCACAGCTTTCTGTTATTTTTGTTCCTTCTGCAACATATAGGTAAGTGCCCCTGACTACCATTTTGCCTGTGAGACAGAAATAGAGAACTGCTAAAAATAGCATGTATCTTTGCATGGAAGTAACACTTTAATCTGAAGGTTTAGTAACGTGAACTGAATCTGTACGCATTACATATGAATCTATTTTACACTGCAAAAAGTGGAACTACATAACCAAAAGACAGGATGGCAGTTTCACATTTGACAAACCTCAACCTCTTCACTGGGTTTAGATCTATTCTTTCCAGGTAAGGCAATCCTCTTATTACTAGATTTATTGAAATTGTTTTCAGAATATTAGAGACACTACTAAGTGGTCTACTACTGCTCTTTCTCAATTGTATAGAGCTTTCACTTTTTCATACACAGACATATACATTACATTCTGTGATAACTAACTTGAAAGCACTGTTGACTTCAACTCAATTTCTTTTGCCTTTTATGAAATAGCTGCTTCCACAGGTCAAGTGAGAAGTACTGTTCAAATACTGTGTTTGCTACTGCATGCACCATTCTAGACTTTTTTGGAGTGACATCCCTTGCAATCAGTGGCTCTAGCACAAATCAGATCGTCCTAATCCTGTTTGCAAAAAGCTGTGACAAATGACACTCAGCAAAATACAAGCAAGTTGATGGTGACAAGTGCACATCCATATCCTTTATCTAGGTGCAAGCATCAGTGATCCATGGTACCATTCCTAAAAGGAACACCAATATGCAACTTGAATTCCCTTTTTCATCCATTAGTAAACCCTAGTGTAAATAAAAGAGGGTTTTGTGGATTAACTAAATCAATTCCAGTTAAAAGTCTGTCTTTTACTCAGATAATTTTTTTTAGTTTCATATTTGTGAAACCAGTTAAAGACTCAGATCTGAAGTGCTTCCAATCATGATCAGTAGTAAGAGGTGAGACTCTCCAAACCACACTGCCGCTCACTCGCTGCCCCTCCCCACAAGTGGCCGCAGAGGGGAATTGGAGGCACAAAAGGAAAAGATCATGAGTTGAGATCAGAAAAATTTACAGCTCAAATCAATGAGATAAGAAAATGAAGAGTAGCAGCAACAATATCAATCACAAAAGTGTAGGAAAGAGTGATTCAATGCAAAATGCTCGCTGGGCTTGACCTGACACGACATGACCTCAGTTTGCACCACCCCGCAGCTCTCTCTGCCAGATTTTCTCGACAGGAAGGAACACTGCCCCCCCAGAAGAGAGTTCCTTCCCCAGCCACTGGCAATGATGTGAGGTGGTATATGATAACCTCTGAGACCTAGCCATGTTCCCTCCTGGATAAAATTAACCCTGTCCTGGCTGGAACCCAGACAAAGAAAAATTTCCTAAATCTCATTTTTTAAAGCGGATTATTTTTAAAATTTTGAAATATGAGTCTCCACCTGTTAAATCAAACACTCAGTTCTCCAGTTTAAGGTGAAATAAATGTCCTGGCCACAATACCTTGAAAGGACAAAACCTTTAACAGTCTAGTTCTTCACTGTAGTTTAAGGACTTACGTTTAAACTCTACATCTCCTACATTTAGCTTAAGATTACCCTTCCACTAGAAAGCTTTCTGACAAAAGAACTAATTGCATATCCTTTCCTGCCTACAAGCTTATTATTTCTGGGAAATCTTAAACCACTGGGGTATCATAGTGCTCCCCAAGCACAAATTTTCCTCAAACGGAGTAATGGCATGTCTGTTATGATACAGTCACCCACATGTGTTTGCAAAGATTGTAAAAATTCAAATAAAATTAATCAGTTTCCTTCCTGAGAGAAAAAGGAATCAATCATCATTCACAAAAATTTAACAATAATTCTTAATGAAAATCATTAATCCAAGCATATAATTAGTTGAAAGGATATAAATGAAAAATGTTTAACAACATCAAGAATAAAAACAGCAACAGTAAAAAGTTATACAAAATGCTTTAGAAATAAATTACTTAACAAATAGTTGCCTTTTTTTCTTCCTTTTTTAAAAGTTTATATATAAAAGAGGAAGACATAGAAAGAACTAACTCTACTAACATTTTCTGGTTATAAAATGTTCCAAGTGAAAAGAGCAGTAACAACAACAAATTCTGTGAGAAAGCAGGTTGGAAAAGACTGTTACATCTCAGTAACTATTCGCTTCAGATGAGTTGGCTGTACATACTGCTGGAATATTCTTGTGAAATCCTGTCTAGCGCTAGTTAGTTGCATAAAACCGAAAACTACTGAGTAGAGAATTGCCATTGTGTGATTCTCCTCAATCCTTGGCTTTCAGGCATCCTCAGTATGAGATTCCCTGAAGCACACTGCAATAGCCTGGATATCTTGCTTTTGTTGGAAATTAAAGATGATAATTTCATCTAGTGGTGAACAGTCCAGATTCCTTCCCATATGGAAATGACCTGGAATCATTCAGGGACCGGTATCTCTATCCCATCACGTAGATTCATCTCAGCGCACCCCAGCTCTCATTATATCTCTATGCCTATATGACTTCAAAAAATAAAAATCTTCTGGTTATTTAGTAATTTCATTTGTTGGGTATTTACAGCATGTAAAGCTTGGAAATGCTGAAAAATTTTATTCGAGAGAAATTTTCCAAGAAAAGTTGTGTAAAAATATAGAGAGTAGAATAAGTACAATTGCTCTATCAAGGAAGTAAGTGGTCAATCTTCCTAGCAACTGGAGCTTGAAAAACTTTGTTTCTTTCCTTTTCTGACAATAAGGAGAAAATTCAACACTGATTCTGTATTGTTTTGACCCTTGGGAATACTTGTTAAAGCTCTTGAATTTGATGCTCTGTCCTGATGAAAGAAATCAGAAATTTCAAGATTTCATGGAAGAGATTTTTCTTGTAAAGAAATTTTACGGGAAGCACTAAATCCAATTCTAACAGATTTAAATCTTCTGAGACCTGAGTTTCATTTGCAGCCATATTGCACCTACATAACTCCTTTGACTTCAGTAAAGCATGCAATTTCTTATCTAGACAGCTAAATGGATGGAGAAAATGAGGCCTTCTAAGCTCTGCCTCATTTTTTTTCTCATTTAGAGAGTTCTATACAGAGTTCATTGTCTCTGAATATATTCAATCACCCAAAAAAATTGATTTCATGTTTAACCTTCCTTTATTAGCCACCTATCTTTAACATCTTCCAGTTTCCAAAATCGGAAACAACATCATGCTGAGCTATCCTGGAACAAATGAACATCTCTTACAGCACTATATAAAGCTTTCAACTGGTAAAGAGAAATGCAACTGATAATGAAGTAAATTAAAGATACCTGATGCTTAATAATTTGCAGTTATTGGTGCTAAATAGTTATCTAAGGAAGAAAATGTTTTGGCTTTTTATGCTAACACACAATAATTAATAGTACTAAGTATATTTTGCAGGCATTGAGCCAGTTCTAAAAACCCTTGTAGCGTGAAATATAATATAGCCTAAGGACTGAAGTGTACTTGTAAGACAATTACTTTAGCTTCTAAACAATCCAATATGATTTTGCTCAACCACTAGGGTCTGAAAATGAGCATATATTACATTTGTTTTTGTGCTTTAAGATGTGGGTTTTTTGTATTTCTGTCACTTTTATTTTACATCAGTAAGAAACATGCTAAGTTTGGCTAAAAGATCTGCTCTTTTAGTGTAAATGATAGATATAATATGATTACTTCACTCAAAGCTTGAATCATGAAAGGACCTTTGTCTGACATAGCTTCACATAAGTGAGTCAAGGTGCATATTATATGCATGATCAAAAAGCAGAAAATCTGACATTTGAAGGTCAGATCAGAGAGGGCAATAACAAAGGGGAAATTATTATGCATTCTTTTACCATACAAAAAAGGAAGAAATAAAGGTTATACTAGAACAAAACTTTTCACAAAATTCATGATAAGCGGCTATAATTACATGAAAATCAAATCCCCCCAAAACCCCAAGATGGTTCTCATAAACCATTCCTATATTGCCTTATGGTTAAAATTAATCTCATGCAATCTCATATAAGATATGTATTTATATATATTAATGTAAATCATTGGGGAATGCAAAAATCTCTATGGACATACTTCTGTGCTTAGATTGTACTTTGAGATTTTTTTACGTCTGAATGCAAAACAGCAGGTAGACTTTGCTGTTGTTTGATAAAAATAGCATAACCAAGCAATCTGATAAAAGGAATTTTTAAAGATATCTCAGAAAGTGGCCTTGCAAAATATGTAGCTTTATTCTGCGAATACTCTGTGTGAATTACTTACTGGTGCCATGAACTGAATAAGCCATAAGTCAAGGGTGGGCACTGCAATTAATCTACTCTCTTTTCTTGATTTTGTGATGACAAATGGCAGACTGGAAGGGGACTGTATTGAGAACCCAATTAGAGAATAGTTGCTGATGTGAAAACCATAGAAAAAAGGAATCTGAACTTGCCCTTGCAGAGGCATGGCTTTCTGAAAGAAAAGGTAAGCAGCTCTGTGACCAATTACCCTGCTATTGCCATACTGAAGTATGTGAACCACCTTGTCCAGGTTTGAATAATACCTGCACTAGTCCATACTGATATAGCTTTCTGTGTCAGAAGCTACACAGGTGGAGAGCAAACCAACGTGGTTCTGATACACAAAAACTGACAGGTAACTGTAAATAGTGAGTTGTATCCTAAAATTTCAAGCAGAATAATGTCACGCAGAAAAAGGTTAGAGTCCTGTCAAACCACAGAATAGGTCAATGTGCTGTAAATAGGACTGACCAAAATATTTATGTTGAAATATTATTAAAATAGTTTTTATAAATTAATTTTGGAGTTGATTAAAAACATTAGAGAAAAATCCCAGATTTAATTCTTGAAGGAAGAGAGCTAGGAAGGGAGAGCTTTGTCAGAAAATTTGGTATCCTTGCTCTCCCTCTGTATTTTGTTGTTGAGTTCTAGTTTCAGCCCCTCCTGAGGGGCTGAAATAAAAAACTGTTGTGTATTATCATCAAGAACTCTCTAAAGTCTGATCTCCAAAACTTTGTATCAGAAGTTATGGCAATATTAAACCAGATAAGGTTTAATATCACCATATGGCGAATAATAGACATTATAGGGACTTCATCTCACCCTCCTCTACTGAATGACACTTTATAAAAGCTCTAAATTATGATCTGCAAGCTATTTTTCTTAAAATAAGGGTTTGAATCTCCACTGATAATTTTTGCTTCTTCTCTGTTTTACTCCACACAACTATGTATGATAAGGAACCACAGAGACTTATCTAAACAACAAACAATTGATCATGAAATGCCGACCAATGAAGCAGATTTCTTTCCACCTTGTCTGTGTTTTCTATGGTCTATGTATGAGGTTGTATATAAGCTTTCTTCGGTAATTAAGTAAGATTTCTCCTTCCTTAAACATTCGAAAATCCTCTTACATAATTTATGATGCAAATATATTTAGTAAGAACTCTCCTTACTGATGAATGTGCAAGTAATGAAAACAAACTTTTAAAGACTTTTTTACGGTTTGCTATGTTTCTTAGTGAAAGTCAACTAGCCTTTCAGAGGGTAAAGTAATATTTCTTAAAAAAATTAAGTTTAAAATGAAGTCCTGTTGACTAGTGACAATATTTTTTATTACAATTTTTTAACCAAAGCTAAAATCTTACGAATGCTTCTTGCATGAAACGTCAACATTGTATTACTACCAGGAGAAATAGCAGACAACAGTGAAGACATTGTGTATACTTAATAGCTTTAAAATGCTTCTACCCAAATTTAAGTTTTAAAAGTATTACTGTGGCCTGCAGATATACTACAAAATCATATCTTGGAGTAATGAATTTTCCTATCAATAAGACATTACATACAAAGCACAATTAGGAATATGGATATGACATTATTTAAATCAACTAAGTCAAAATATCCCACTGGTAGACAAACTAAGACAAAGAGTAAGTTTCCTTAAGAAAAAAAAATCTGGAGATATGAAGCAGAGAACGAAGTGGTGAAAATCTAGATGTGAAAATACATGTTGCGAAAGCTATTGCCAATATAATTCCAGGAAATCTGTATTTTCAGGCTAGCTGACATATCATGCTCACAAATTATGATGCTCTTACTACTTTATTTTCACTTCCCCATTTCACTCCTGCCACTAGGACCTAAACACAGAACCCATAATCCTACAGGCCGTAGGATTTTCACTAGTCTTAGCAAGGTTAGGTAGCTAATTCCCTGGTGCCTGTTAGCAGGCTTCTCTGACCAGATGGTGATTTTTTGTGGTGTGTGCATTTGCAGAGAAGGTGATTCTGAAGTAGATAGCCAGAGAGAGATATCCTGATTCCCTCGTGGTTTCAAATCATATTGTAGGACTGTAATTTCTGGTGAGACAGTTTTTATGCCTGTTCATACGAAAGTGGACTATTGGCCATAAATATCACACCAATATTTTAGTCTTCAGCTGATGTGGAAGATTTTCACAGGCTATTACCTCCAGTTCACAGTTAAGTTTATCAACTTAAGTCCTTTTGTCTAGGACAATTCCACTCAGGATGCAACTTTTGGATGAAGTTCTACAAACCTAACTGTCCAATAGCAATACTAAAATATCTGAGTAGAAACAAAGCTGTCACACAGCAACCTAAATGCAGGCACTGAGTGCTATAAATAACTTGCTGTGGGAAGTGCACAGGTGAAAACAAAAAGCTACAATGATTCACAGTGGTGACTCAAAACATAATACAAAACCCATAGTCATTTTTGTGGCACAGAATATAATTCTTAAAATGTTCAACTCCCACTGATATTCGGATACAACTGAAAAGTCAACTTTCCTTGGGCTTTTGACCCTAGACCTGATCATACCGTCACTAAATCAAGGCCGAAAATTTGACTGTTTTCTTCATAGGTCCCAAGGTAAAGGATAACATGCTCCAAAATGGACTACAGAATTTTCTGATGGGGTAGAATTGTCTTAATGAAAGGCTGTAAAAGTTTTATTTCAGCATTCTTCAAATACACCCGAGGGGATGTAAAGAATTAATGAAGTTTCTTCAGATATCTGTTTATGAGAGCAGATGTTGCTTCTCATACTTGGAAAACCATGAGTTTTCATACCAGGAAGTAGGATTTTTCTTTTTAAAAAGAGTGTCCAAAAATTGCAGTCCATAAAATCCTGGTGAATAGTAACACAAAGAGACTGGGCACTAAATCTGTGCATTACACACCCCAACTGGTGGATTTGTTCAGTTATAAAGATTTCAAGGACTAAAGGGGAGAACACATACAGCTTTACATTCTTGAGCATTCCCAAAGACATTTTTAATCCAGAGAGATATAAACTTCATAGTTCTTTACCAGGAGCCACATGGTTCACTTTGAGACAGACACAGGCTGAAAATATCCTAGTGCAAGTCTACAGTTAGCTTTAGAAGTATGTGTACCGAGCATGGGGCTAGATGTTAATCAAAGGCATCCTTTGCTGTCGACTTCCTAAAACAACAGTATTCTGAAACAGCTCTCTGAATAGAGAATGTTGTTGACAGTTTCTCAGAATAATTCTATCTTATATTTCTGTATTATCTCACATTCTCACCATTATTTTCCCCTCAGCATACAGACAAAAGTAAAGGTGAAAGACTTCAGCCCTTAGGAGATGGCACTAATACATTTACTTTCCTACCTATGAATCAGTATGATAATATTGCATACCTCCCTTCCCTCTTGTCATTATAATTCAAGTCAATAGAGAAGGAAATGAGATAGACAGCTGCAAAGGGAAAAATTAACAAAGGAGAAGGTTACTTAGCAGCACTGCGGAAAGCTAACTGTCTTCACTGCAAGCAAAATAAAATAGAAGGAGTTAAACCTTGCAGTCTTCAGACTGAATATGTGTTGACTTGGGAATTTACACCAAACAAGGAGTTTTGAATTTTGGCAAAAGCCATTTTAAAGAGCTTTAAATAAGCACCCTTGAAAGAACAGCAGAATGTGAAGTCAGATATATTCAGAAATTCATGGAAATCGGATGGCATTTCAGGGTCAGACATACGTCAAGGTGTTTTATAACCTTAGAACCTCATGAAAGTTGACTTTCTATTGAATATAGAAATACTTTTGCTGGTTTTTGTTTGTTTTATCAGCAATGGAAACACCTGAATATCAGATGCAAACTCATGACATAAATCAAGTTTCTGCACTGCATATAATCGATTCAAGAAGCTATATTTGAAACATCCTCAAATACTGAGTTTGCTTCAAAACAGCTTTCTATTTTACCCATCTGCTGAAGTGTTTGTCATCCTACCATATAGACTTGTAGTTCTCATGACTGAAATATTCAGTTTTTAATGGCAATGATATGAAGATAGTATTTTTAACACTGACAGAAATCACTTTTTCCCCACATATTTTGCCAGGTTTCAAGGGTAACTGTGAAACATTCCATGAATTTTGTTTATTTCACACTGAACATTGTCTGTGAATGGCAAAATAATTATAAAATACATGGAAACATTCACAAGTACTTGTAGCTCTGCTTCTGACTTGCAATAAGTGAAATGATGTGTTTCCTCTCTGCCTTGTATTGCTTTGGAGCTGGAGAACTTCTAGTTTAAAGAGCATTGACTGGTTCTAACAAAATGCATGGACCAAAGTTCGGGCTTTTTGCTTTACCCATGAAGAAAACAAACATACTTTTCCCTCTCTTATAATTTTATTTTTCACTCTTACCAAAGATGTGTGATAGCAAACATGTAAACACATCTATATTTTCATTTCTTTTCAGTAAAAGTCTCTGGTTACACCACATTTAATTACACATAACTTACTGATTAAAAGAAACCTTACTGTCTTATTTCTGTCTCTTTGATGTATTACTCCAATTTCAACAGAAGATTTCTCCTGCCTCACTCTTTTGGTTAGTGTTTTCATAAATAATTTCCTTAGGCAATTCATTCTGTTAGGAATGTGTATGACATTGGAAAATCTTTTTCCCTTCAGATCAGAGTTGCTATGATTTATGGACCTGATCCTGTCCTGTAAAGTAGATAAAAAAAGTCCTTTTTGAACTAGATTTGCCTTAGTGTTATTCCAGATTTTCTGCAGAAGTGACTCTATTACATGGAAACTGCTTATGAAAAAGCTGCTATAGTCCTAGAGCTGCAAAGGTGAAGTAAACAAAGGTCAAACCTTTTCACAGTATTATTGCCACTTTCTATGGCACTTTTCTTCTGTTTTTGATGGATGTTCTTAATTTTTACTTTTCATCTTGAGCAAATGACATTGTGTACAGTGTGGACATGTACTTTAAAAAGGACTAAGCCAAGTCTGTCACTTTGATGATATAAAAAAACCCTCACATACGATATTCTACTTAATAGTCAATTTTTACTATAACAAAAAAACCACTGAGATACTTTCTCCCATTTTGAGATTAAAAAGAAGGGGAGGGGAAGTTGGATTTAAGCTATTAAAAAATATTTTTCCATATCTTCAGGTGGCTATCTCCTTACTTCCATTGCTTATTTTCTCCAATTCTCATAGAATCACAGAATCACAGTATAAATCAGCTTGGAAGGGACTTCAAGAAACCCTCATGTTCACTCTTTTACACAAAGTAGTCAACACTGAATAGAGCAAATTGCTCAGAATTTTGTCCACTTGGGCTCTAAAACCCTCCAAGGGCAGAGTTTCCACACAGTTTTTCTTGAGGCAACATGTACCAATGTGTTAAATTATGCTCAAGGTTGGCAAATTTCTCTTGTCTTGTGTCAAATCAGAACATCAAAGCCAGTTTCAATTAATGGAAAATGACAGTGTTTCCTTCTCTTGGGGGAATATTTCTTCTAATAGGTCTATACCTGGGCAACTCTGTAATTGTTGTTGTTTTTGTTGTGTTGTTTTGTTTGTTTTGTTTTTTTTTTTTTTTATTTTTAATGCGCTATGTCCCATCACTGGATGCTTATTTAGAGTTCAAGATTTAAACCAAAATTATAGTAGGTGCAAGACATAAACCAGGTCTCCAAATAACACAAAATTGTACGACAAATAAGGTAACAAATACTTCCAGGAGGCCCAGTGAATCCTCAGACCTACATTCAGAGTCACTTGCAGGCTTTTCAGGGGTATAGAAAAAGATGAATTCTTTCAGATGAGGAATGAGGATAAAATAATTTCCTGAGAAGGTATGTCACTTTATCATCCTTCATGGTACTTAATCCCACGTGACAAAAGCTGCGAAGTTTATGTTGTAACCACAACAGAATTCACTTGTCCTATAGTTATTACTTGGCGTGGCTGAGTGTCAGGCCTGTGCCTATGTGCACACACAGTGCATTTAGTCATGAGTTCCCTGGGTGGTCCAGGAATTCCACATCGACTTTCTGCACAGATGAACCAATTGACTGACTCGAGAGAGAAGACTTTTTTCCTCCTCGTAGGCATCATCTAGACAGCCTTATGATTCATCAACATGACTGAACTGATATATTTTCTCCTGTGGATCTGATGATGGAATCTGATACCCACAGCTGGTATCAGCAAGAGAGAAAATGACTGCAAGAGTTTCTTGACAGGGAAATAAAGTGGATCAAGTGCTGATTACTGTTTACTCTCAGATAACTACAAAGCCAGAAGATCAAACCCATGCTATCTAGAACCAGTCTATTGTTTAGGACTTTAATAGCACCATAACCCATTAAACAGCATTGAGTTCAGGGCACCACTGGAGTTGTGTGACAATAATTACATAGGGGGAAGAGCACCACAGTTTTTAGGTTTACTTCTTGGTATCTATAATTGCCCAAAACATATATTGTAACAACTGGCATTTTTTTGGTGACTTTAAAAATAAAAACATAAATAAGTCATACAGTCCTCTTTTCAGTGACAAAAAAAGAAATCCTTTGCTGAATGAAATAGTCAGAATTACTTTGCAGAACAAAACCTTCTACTAAGTTTAATTTAAATGGCTCTTCTGGTGTAAGACATGAAGATTGATCAGACTCTGCTACCCAAGTGCTTATACATCCAGCAGACTATTTTCTTGAATTAAGAAAATAATTTTTTTTAAATGCTAGAATTAAATCAGTTGCCTAGAAACCTCATGCTGATTACCATCACACCATCTAATATATGCAGTTAAGCATATCAGGACCATTTCAATTGTAGAGAGAAGTGTACTCCAGCAGTCATTGATTTACAGTCATTCTTCTCAAGCTTAAATTTGCCTCTGTTCTGTCTAAACAGCTGGTATCTAAGTCCATCTGTTTCTTGCCCCAGCTCTACATGACAGCCTTCTGTTCGCTCTATGCAAATGACCTCATTTCATGCACACTATCCTTACTTTTTTCATAAACCAAGTAAAAATTATAGTGCAAACAAAGTATAACATCTCACAGCTTTTGGTCGTGGATATCCAAATATACAAGAAAGGTTTTGACCACATTTTCAGCTCTTTCTATCCAAAGTCACAATTCCTTCTGTTTTGGAATGCAGTTCAGTTTAGCTCCTACTCAAAGCAAACACAGAACTTTCTACATTAGCCAGGAACAGAGGGGTTTTTTCTGGCATTTACTAACACCAACCATTCTTCTTTTAGTCTTCTAGCCTTAGATGACAAGTATCAGATAATTAGTCACATCTCTCAAATCTCACTCTATCTTTCCCATGCGGTTTATGGCAAAACTACAGTTAAATTATTAAGTAAATTTTTATTTTGACCATGGATGTCTCTGACACCTAGATAATTAATACTTCACTGTATTAAGAGCATAAAAATTGAGGACATTTGGTATGTCAGTGCGTGACAAAGCTCTAAATATCCTAACATTTGCACTATGACAAAGTTCTTGACTTGAGACCAGATGCTTCATAATAGGGTAATGAATTGTTATTTACTGTAAATACTAACAAGATAACAGTATTTTAGTTTATTGTGTAATGGAACATTAACTTTTGTATATTCTATGTCAAACTGGTTCTCTGATAAGTAAAATTTTCACAGTGTTTGGAACACAAGTGATAAAGTGCATTCAATATGGACAAATAAAGAAATCTGTCAGAGATTAACGGGAAACTTATGTTAGGACGACCAAAGCCCTGACAGTCTGAAATAGTCTGAAATCACGTTTCCCTGCACTCACTCTTGCCTGGTATTGTCCAGCCTACTAACATCCCGCTGTACTCTTCTCTGTGAGAATTTATCTGGAGAGGGGAGGAAAAAAAGGGATATTACTGTTATTTACTTTTTGGTATTTAAAATGATCATTCTGCTTCATGAGGAC
>VZRE01010082.1:3907-21934 GCA_013396775.1 Cephalopterus ornatus
ACCCTGCGCGCCCCTGCGCGCTCCCGCCCGGCCCCTGCGCGCCCCCGCGGTCTGCGGCTCCCCCTCGCGGCCGCGGCGCCGCACTGCAGGGCGCGGGCACGGGGCGAAGGCGCGGGGAAAACCCTCCGAGAACGGGTGCGCTTTGCGGTCCGGTGCCGGCGCCTGCCAGCGAGGGAAGCCGCCTCTGGATTTCCAGCAGGCCTGGAATTGGCGTGTCCCTGGTGAAAGTGCCGCTGGAAAGACGGGGCCGGGAAGAATGAAGTGCATTCACAGGCGGGGGAGACGCGCGGAGCGGCGGAGAGCCCTGCAGAGCGCTCCTCGGGAAACGTTTCGCTGTGAAAACGGTACGGGGTGCCAGCTATGAAGTAGATCTTGTTTCTGCCTGTAGGAAGGACCTGGATTTCCACAACATTGGGACTGAAAGAAAAACAGAGGAAAATGAACAGGCCAGAGGCAAGATTGAAAGACCGGGGTGGAGGCCCCTGTGGTAAATGGGGACACTGGAGAACTGAACCTGATTTTCTGTTTCCTTCCAGATTTCCTGTGTTGAGTTGGTGCCTTCGGATTCCTCCAGCCCTCACCAGAAATGCACGGAGGTTTCCCTAAACCCAGGAGCTGAAGGTCTCTGTTTGAAAGTGCACAGCAGGGTTGTCTTGCCTTTGCCCCCTGTCCCTCTAAAAGGTGGCAATGCAGGACCATCCCTGGACAAAAAGCAGGACTCACCTATTAACTAAACTGCACCCAAAACACTAATATACTCCTATACCAAAGAGAAGTGCAATCAATATTCTCAACTCAAGATCCAAGTCTAAAAGCACTTTCAGGCCCAAAAAGTCATATCCTCAAGAGGTTACCCCCAGTACGTCTTGCTCTTAAAGGAGCATCAGTGGAGAACATAATTGGAAAAATTAAAGAGGAGGAGGGGGAAAGTAATTACAGGCCACTAGAGAAAAACAAACATGTTCTGAATGTAGACAAAACATTGAACAGGGGGGGAATTAATAGTACTACAAATCAGAAGGGAAAAATGTCAGCAGAGATCAGCAGAAAGTGAACATCCTATTTAAAGTGAAAATAGAAACAATCAAAATCAAGGAGAAACACAGAGGAGAAAGGAATCTGAAAAGCAACCTGAAATCAAAATAAAGGAATGGAGTAAATTTTACTCAGTATTCAGAGCTTAAGCTGATGCATGAGTGTTTAAAAAAACTGAAGCCCTATCATGCAGGTGAGAGAAAACCTCAGCTGATCAGACACAAGAGTTTTGTGATTTATACCCACTGGGCCAGGCTCGCTCCCATTCTGCAAAGTGAATGGGGCAAGACTGGAAAATCCCTGCAGAGGATGAAAGGGAGGTTCCTGGTATGTTCTGTGACCTTCCCCTTCCTTCCTGGTCCTGTGGCTTCCCAGAAGAAGGGACCTGGGGACTGGTGAGATCTGGTCTTTGAGGAGCTGTTGTCCCCTTCAGGCAACACAATGAAGATGTGCAGCAGGGGCTGCTCAGCCGAAACAAGTCAGTAAAACACTCCAGTGAAGCACATTTTCTTTTGCTGGAGCCACCTTCTGAAACAGGCCGTGAAGGCTGGGGAAGATTTGGATATTAGGCTGTTTAAAGAAGATAATATGACAAAATGTAAGGGGGTAAAATTGTAATGGGGTGATGGCAGCAAGGCTAGTAGTGCTGAAATAAATGAAATTTTGAAATGAAAAAATGAAATCATCTCTCTGTGCGGTGAGAGCTGTGTCACGACCAAGGACTGTCATCACCAACTCGGGGCTCCCCTTTGTCAGGGCTTTATCTGCTTTCACTCGCAGTGCTACTACCAGGCAAAGAGGGGGCTTCTTGCTGCTTGTCTTTAAAGAAACCACAGAGGCAGGTTAACACATCAGCCTTTATAAAATCCACAAACCCATTTTTTCCCTTTAAAGCATAAGGAACACATTCATATTTCACTCTCATTTCTCTCCAGCACAAAAGCACAGGGTCGGAATTAATGAGCAAAGTATTTGTGTGACGTTTTATATTGTATTGGCATTTATATAGTGCTTTTCACAGGCTTCATGTCAAAACCCTTTACAGGGCAATAAATCATATACCTTTCCTGATGAAATTCTATGTAGGCAATTGGGCACCTATTCTGCCCTCAGCAATGTCCCACGTGTGAGACACGGGAAGTGTGATGAAACCTGCAGAAGTGGGTCTGAAAAAAATGGATGTAGGTCAAACCTTCCCCCCTTAATATCCTGCAACATGTTAAAAAGTCTTTAGAGCCCACTTGAACAGCCACAGGAAAGACCTAACCTTAACATGACAAAGCTTCTATTACAGTCTGAATTACTCAACATGCAAATTGAATTGTGGGTCTTACACTTAACCTCAGGTTTCTTTGCTTCTGAATTTAAACAAGATGCCCATTTACATGGAAAATAAGGATTTTTCAATTGAGTTCGTTCCTAAAAATAGTGTTCATTCACAAGACTGAACCCAAGTACCGAATTTGGGATGTTAGGCTTTCTGTTAGCATTCACAAATATCTCTCCAAACACGAAATTTGCAATGTGACAATGCATCTCTGCCCTGCTGGCATTTCCCTTCTTATTTGCAGTTTTTCAGATAAGCAAGAGTAATGAAGTTCTGAGAACTGTACACCCGATTAGACTGACTCTTTTACATGTTTATTTGCATTCCTGCTGTGTTTCCAAAGCCACTTTGGGGCAAGAAAAAATGGAAAGTCATTTAAAGTCTTTTCGGGGTTGGTAAGCAGGAGCTGGAGTTCTGCTCCCTTGTCTGTCTGGGAGATTCCCAGAACTCTGCCCAGTTCAGAGATTTTCGGATTCCACTGGCGCCAAAGGAAGCTTTGGGAGTGTCCCTCCTGGCAGACCTTCCCCCCTCCCTAAAACTTCGGCACAATCACCCCAAGACTGCACAAAGGCAAAGGCTGAGAAGCAAATGGAAAATCTTTGCAGTAGCTCAACACCATTTGAAAACCACTTTTCCACGTCCCCTATCTGTAACACGTGAAAACTGATAACATTCTGCACATACTGGCTGACAGTTCAAATGCATTAGAAACCAACCCAGTTATGATTTATTAGCCGGAAGAGCTGTTAGAATAATTTGTAAGTGTGAAAAGAATACAAAAAAAATACTGTTCTCCACTAAGCAGACGTTTAGATAAGTTAATGTAAAATCAAGGCAATTCAGAAGTAGAACAAAAAATAAACAGGTGAAAACACATCGCCCGGTTCCATTAACTGCCATGGGCTGTGTCAGAAGTGGAGGGTTCTTGCATCTTTTCAGAGGTGATTAATGTCCTGGGAGACCTGAGAACTAAGTGTGCAGATGCACAGCCAGGGAATGAACTAACACGGCCTTGTGTTGTACCGTGAGCTCCAACTCGCACACAGAACCTAACTTTATGTCTTGTTCCCATCTCAGTACACAACTTATTTAGTAGTTTAAAGAAGGATCTGTGACTAATACACATGCACAGAGCTCACTGAGATGGATGACAACTGTAATTAAAATGGTCCTTTCAGTGGGAGACACTATCAGCATCACCAGTTAAAGCTGAAGTTCAAGAGTAACCAGCACATTAGAGCCTGAAAGTTCTATTCTTTCTGGCAGCAATACATTTGAAGATTAAATTAGATGAAATGTTTGTTACAACAAACGGACTTCTGTTAGCATTCAGGATTATGCTCCCAGTCAATGTTTATTATGCTTTTGGTCATATATATTGTAAAGGTCTCAATTTCCTACTTCCATAATTTTTTGATCAGTTTTGTTTAAACTGGGAGCCTTTTACTTTTCACTTTAAAAATTACTGTTTCTTCTTAAAACTTCTAGCAGGTTATGGTATCTGGAATGAGTACTAAGAGAAAGGAAACAAGCTAAAATAAATGACTATCTAATCTAACCCATCTGACTACTTCTAAGGTACCTATTATTGTGGTATCAAAGTACTGGATCTCTGATAGCATGTGATCTTTGATCTTAAATTGGACCTCCAATAACATTTTTAATTAAACATCTTATTTGATGCCTGCTGGAGCTAAGATGCAAATAGCGTCATGTAAAGAACAGAAGTTAAGAGAGCAGGGAACAGAAAATGATGGCTGGTTAGAGCAGGGTTATTGTACCAAAACAAAGAACCAGTCCCAGCAGAACTAAAACAAGGCTCAGTGTTCAAAAACTGAGTAAAAACTGCCTAGAAATGAACATGCTTTCAATTTATTAAAGTTAACAGTGAAATAAACAGTTTGTCAGAAGCAAATCTGGAGCACTCACCAAAATAATTTAGAAAAATTGTAAAATTTTTTGGCTTCATTTGCACTCCAGTGCCCAGCAAATATTCCGTTCCGTTGTAATCCTTCACTAGGAGTTTTGCAGGACTTCCACACTGGCTGAGACAAACCATGTTTGTTCTCCTTCCTCGAAAGGTGTTTTCAAGTCACTGTGCACAGGACTCACCAGTATTAAAGCACAAATGCACTGCCAGACTTTGCACGACCACACTAACAGTTGGTTTGGAAGCTATTTCTAGGAGATGTTAAGGGAGAAGAGATCTTTAGAGCACTACTTTTTCAATTCGTGCAGGGTTGTATGAAAGCACACCTGGACACACACCTTTTATCAACACAGGGCACACACAGACAGTGCTTGCAGCTGACAGCAGCCAACTGTGTCCAATTGCTTCCACATCCCACAGGCATTATTCCCTTCTGTGCTACATTCTGCTACTTCTGCTTAGGACAAAATTGCTCAGAACTTTCTGCTAGATATGGAATCCCAAAAGAATTCCACCAGACCTAAACTCAACGTATATTAAAGCCCCATCAAGAACAGTACCGCAACACTTGGACTACCAGGTAGTCCTTTTTCAAACAGTCTCTGGAAAATTTTCTTAAGTATTCCCATCTGTTTTCTACACCTTTTATCTTTCATTCTGTGCTCATAGCCATAACATGAGCACAGCCTAAGAGCACACCAGACAGCCCTTCAACCATTTTTTTTCCCCAGCATCTTCCCAGAGGGGAATGAGTATATGTGCAGTGATTTGTAAGATTTAAATTTTTCTCTTTAATACAACTGCATGTAAAGACATCACCATGAGGTCTCCAACAGCCTGGAGGAGCAGCCTCTTGGTATCTGCTGCCTGGAAGAAGGCAGAGTATAAGCAGTAGTCAACCCACACTATGAGATCAAAATTCAGGTCTTTTATTTCAGTTGTCACGCAGATGATGACAAAAAAATTACAGCCACAACTACAGCAAGCAGTAAATAACAATAGATATCAGATTTCAGAAGGAACAACAGATGGAATTTCCATTTGTTTTACAATGCAGCTGGCATTTCTAACTGCAGGAACTAAAAAAGCCCGTGAAGGTGAAGAGCCAAGTCAATTTGTGACTTCCCTTAGACAGAGCGTCATGAAGGGATCAGTTCCATCAGAACCATCCCATTGCCTGCCAGTGCCTTGAGAGCCCAGCAGACCCCTCCTGATAACAGAGCAGTGCTCTACCGGCATCTCACATTTGAGCAAAAGCAGCCAGTGTCTGCACAGGAGAATCTGCAGAACAAAGCACAAAACGCTTTAGAAGAGAGCGAAGATCTCATTTTTCTCCTTCCTCACATTTCCTTAAGGTAACTGTGGTTTAGCCTTTTGGTTTTCATTTTTCAGGAAAGTCCTTAAGCCTAGTTCACAGCAGTCTTTACGGCTGAGAGCTCATTCATCAAGAGCAAAATCTCAGATGCAAAGTTCATGACGGAGCGGTGAGGTGCAAAGTTGAAAGAGAAGGAATATAATTTTTCCCATCCCAGAAATCCTTTCAAAATTTCAGAAGCACTCTCAGTCACAACAAGATGACCTTAGAAGTGGGATTTGCTTGTTGTTTGGGTTTTTTTTGTCTGCTTTTACAGAAGCACAGGAAAAAGAGCACTCTAACAACATCGTAACCCAGAATTAGAGCTCTCTTGGAATGTGAAGACTTCGGGGGTTAAATCTCTGAGAGGCAGATCAGGGTTAGAGCACACTCCTTCTAGATTCTAGCCTGAAAACAAACTTTTTATTACAGAAGTTTCACTGAAGCTGGCATGTTCCCACAAAGTGTTTCAGTGGTGAGAAATAAAGAGTTCCCAAGTGCAAAGCACTGCCAAAAAATTCCCAATCGTTTCTATCCAGTGAGCACGGAAATGTGTTACTTTGCCATCAGCAGGGAAGGATGTCCCTGTCCCAGTGGTGCTGTAAGGTCATGCCTCAGCTTGTTGCCAGCAACTTGTGTGTGCACCCACACTGCCAGGTACCTGAAATAACATAGGGACATTTTTAAATGTGTTTGAGCAGTTTGTGTTGCAGATGTTTGTGTAAAACCAGTAAGTGTGGCTAAAGAACACAGACAGAAAGCTGTGGTGACCTTTCTTCTGTCCTCTTACAGCAATCTCACTCCCCTGCATTTACATACCCACCCATTCATGATGTGTGGAGAGATTTTAGAAATAAATCTTTCATAAATATTTACTCTTCAAACCTATATTCTTTTAAAAGAGAGGTGGGATCCAGGTTTCACCTCTGGCACTTAGCACTTGCCCCTTGTTCACATGTTGGGAAAGGCTGGGAAAGAGAAGCTCTTAGTTGCCTGAAACTGAGTGCAAGGTGATAACTCACTGATTTATCAGAGCTCAAAGTCTCTCTAGAGAAATCCTGAAAAGGAGCTGGCTGTAACAGAGCACAGCAGCAGCAGCCATGAATCTCCTGGGAGGATTGGTGGACACCAAATCGAAGGACAGAGTGAGTATCCCTGTTAGCTGAGCACAGCTGGGGATTTTGGAGAGGGTACACTTTTCCTAACCAAACTTAGAGTGGCTGTTTCAGAGTCAGCACCTCTAGAGACCCCTCTTGCCTTTACCATTTGTGAGTACTGGATGCAGTTATTTCATATCAACATCTCTCTGTTAGGTTTACACATGCCTATTATACTTAATCCTTAAGAACAGCGATGCTTTGCGCTTCCAGTGCCATAATCAACCCACCCTAACTCCATCTCTTTCCCAAATTCCTTTGCTGTCCCCAAAGAGGCAGCACAACACCTGCTATTATCCCAACAAAGCAAGTGCTACCAGAGACTGTATTATGGACCAAAGAACACCTCCATTGGCTGCTCTCAATCAAACTCCAGCTGAGCAAAATAAATCCTGCTTTCTTGCTGAAGAAGACCTCATATGCTCAAAACAAACTTGAGAGAACTCAAGTGCTTCATACAACTTTTAATTAATTCTATCTAGCCACACACCAGTCTGAGAAGCTGTAGTGTTTTATGTATATATATAACCTCCTTATGTTTCACTATTTACATTGTGTTATTCTCTGGCTATTTCCCAACTTTATTCATTCACCCCAGAGATCAATTTAGGCACCAAAATAAAGTATGATCTTATCTTTGCACTGCACAGAAAAACGAAACAAAATTTCTCACGGGAGGCAGGGGTTAAGGCACTGGACTGGGTGTCAGAGAAGTGGTGTTCTATTCTTGGCTCTACCACTCACTTGCTGTGGGAGCTTGTAGAGCAAGATATAGAGCAGGAATGGAGACTCCAGCCAATAAATTCCTCCTCTGTTACTTTTCCTCTTTCATTATGCATGAGAGTGAGTTTTTCCAGCGTTCAAGCATACATCTGAAAGCTGGGGAAACACGATTCAACCAAAATACAGAACCAGCAGAGAGAGAAAATGAGTGGAAAACATCAATTACAAAGTTTTCTTGGGCGCCTCTGAAGAACTGAAACAGGATCTCTACTCACACAGCAAAGATAGAGAACCAAATCCAGCCCTGGTTTCATCAGGCATTGCTCCAAGGACTGCACTGGACCTGCACGAGGGCTGACTTTGGCCTGCTCTGCTGCTGCTCCTCGATCTATTTGCTGCTTCAGGCAAGTTTCCTGAGGCAGTGAACAACAAAGACTTGGGCCAGGGGGGAGAGGGTTCGCTTCATCTTTTACAAAAATAGGAACCTACACTTTGGTTTTGAAATAAGCAATGTGACTTTTAAAAAGTAAAAACAGAATTTGTTAAGGCAACTTTGGTTCAAAAGCCATAGCTAAGACTATATCCAGACCTGGAGCAACTGCCTAAATCAAGACTGACAAACTCACAGTTAACTGCTACTGGAAGCAGGATTTCCATGCCCTTCCATAGGAACACAGCAGGCAGTACTTCTTGCTTTAGGTAACAGCTGTGATCTAATGCACAAAGTTGCAATATTTCCAATCATTTTGGGAGAACTGAAGAAACAACAAACACGTAGGTCCTCACCTGGGCACGGCTGAATTTTGTACTGCCGTGCCAGCTACTCATTTAAGAGAGAGATTTTTTGCAACGACAGTGTTTTGTGTGTAAAATACATCGTCATGAAACTGATTCATCCTGGCCTTATTTATTTTTAATAATTTTATCACCTACTCAGGGAATCTGCACCACATTCTGCTTCAAGACGTGTTCTAGATGTTCAGTGCAGACTCAACTCGTTTGCTGACAGCTTTACAGCCAGGTCCCAGACCCTTTAGGCTCACAGAAACAGAAAACCAATCTACTTGTAGAATATTGTTTAATATTAACTTCTTTCTAAACTCTGTATGTGATATATGGGAATAGTATATGCCTTGTTTTAACATTTAAGGCTCATATGAAATCGAAGACTGACCAATAACCTCACAAAAGTAGCTGCTGCACAGTGTCATTTCTCCAACACAGGTAACCCTGGTTCTACTTTATAATAAAATATACTAACTTGGCCAAGAAGAAGAAAATTTCTTATTCAGTCCATCCCTCGTAGTGCCAGGTTTTCAAAATCTTTTGGTCTGAAAGTCTGGCACACTTGGGCCCCTTTAAGGTGACCAAACATAGGATATGTCCAGTCATAAGTGATTTATTAGAAATGTGAGCAGTGAACATTGGTCTCCTTTACATATAAAGTCTTTGCTCCCTCCTCCTTTTTTCATGACCAACCTCTAATATTTTTTATTTTTCAGGGCCTGTAACAAACTCTCCCAGCCAGTTGCTCAGGAAGAACTATCTTCTTAATGTACAAGAAAAATCCTTCCCATTTTATACTTCCTAAAATTTTCCCAGTATTTTAATTGCTGAAATATTAGGTAACCACAGTCTTCAATCTTTAATCTAAGTGCAAGCCACACTTGATATATAACAATTATTTCTTAATAAAATGTAATTATAAAAAATTCAAGGCAGTCTCAGAGAACGTGCAACTGAAACTCTTAATATACCTGAGGGATTATTTTCACGCTTACGTATATTAGGCACTATATAAGACACGGGATTTCTTGGGACGTTATCAACAAAGGAGAAATTTATTTTTTACTTTTTTTTTAAACCTGCTTTTTACTGATTGCATTATCGAATTCAATTTTATTAGCTGGGATCTTCTGGGAAGGATATGATTTTAATAATGTATAAAAGGTTTGCCTGGTAGTTGGCTGTTGGCTTTTACTCGATACTTAATGTAATCTGTAATTACACTGTAGCAGCTCCTATGTTGGCCAGTGCGTTAAGGTCACTGGAAAGCTCTGCTGCGTTGTACTCGGTGTACAAGAACATCCTCCCGGTGATTGATGGCTACACCCTGTGGAAATGTTTTAATTTTGCCCTTGAAGCATTCCTTTAAGGAATGCTGTCAGTGTATATTCCTCCTTGTCAAGCAGCACACGGTCCCTAGAAACGTGGGGACAGCCCAAGACCAGCGAGCTTTCAATAACATCTCCTTTGGGTTTCACATTTAGTTCCCAAGCCTTCAACCACTGAACGTACATATCTCTTACTTATATGAAAAGGCTCATTTAAAGGGCATATTTTACCTTGCACAAGCATTAAGATGGGAAACACTTGAAGTCCTCACTATACTTTAAAAAAAAGGAAAATAAAGTGTTGCAGGACTTGGCTGCAAGAAAGCAGACTTTCACCTTTTTAAATATTGTTCCTTCTTGCAATATTTTTCTTTAAGCTGTATTCCTGAGCTATCTGAAACACTTGGCCAGAACTCACAGCAGAGAAACACACTTAAAATGTGATGGGAAGAAAAACTGGCTTCTATTACAAGACTAAACTGTATTTTAAAGTGTAACATTCCAGTGCTGTAGCTGAGCCCTGTGACACAGCAGGCTCACAAGCCAGTGAGTCACCTGCAGCTTCACGTGTCACCTGCTTTGGTGGCACTACCAAGACGAACTTAGAAATGGAAGCAAAATACTGGAAATACTCCAGAACTGCTGAATCCCCAAGCTTATTAAACCTGAACATTATACTTACAAGATTTCCATGAAATAGACTGACAACTAGAACAACCGTCGGTATTATCACAGATTTAACTGTTAGTCCTCAGGTGTTTATGATCCTTACTGGATGTTAACCAACTTTTTGTCCCAGTGACATGAGGTTGCTACATTAAAAATGGCATTCCTGTAGGAAAAATCACTATGGAAGAATGAAAAATCAACGGGATAGAAAAAGGGATGATATCAAAATGCTGATCAACGGGTAATTACCCATTACAATGGGTGATTTTATTTTTTGTTTCTGTACTGTCCAATATCACCTTTAGATTCTACACATGAGTTTCAGGGAAATTCTTCACTGAAAGGTTCTTGTGCTTTCACAAGGAAAATCAGAAGAAAGAATCTGCTTGTCATTTTTCAGAATTTGCCATCTATTTTGATAGTTTCAAATTCAATTGCTCTGTCTGAAAGCAATTAGAACATGGACTTATAAGCCATAGGAATAGCAATATTTCATTTTCTGAAGTATTTTCTGTAAAATACTTCATCAGTGATATTTTGGTAGTTGACAAAAACAACAATAAAAAAATCATTAGCTTCACCTCCAACAAAACAAAACAAGGCTCCCTGAGATGGATTTTAAAGAATTTTTTTTTCAATATAGAACTTCATGTTTTAGTTAGTTGGTTACCTGTTTTCTCAGGGACATCCATAAATTTCATGTTCACTCCACAACCTGCTGTCTGTGGAGATGAGTGTTCCTGGCTATTGTTTAGCCAAGAACCACTATGGTTTTCCTGCATCTCCCAGCTCACATGGAGTTTCCCCTGGGACCAGGTGAATTTAAACCATAGACAAGAGCCAAGAGGAATTTTTTTTTCCCTAATATCAAATCAGCTTAGCTTTTATTGCAAATTTAGACCTGCTGCAAGACCAACACAGGTGGAAACTAAATATATTGTCATTCATGTCTAATGAAAGAATAGGGAGCTCAAACATCACTCTGTAAATGATAAATGACTCGCACAAACAAACCAATAAACCTCTGCCTTTGAACAAATCTTGTGATTGTCCACTGAAAATTAATTCTGTTGTACACATCAGCTGAGTTGCATCATTCTTGTTATCAGGGAAAAAAACCCAAACAAACACAACAGAGTAAAAAAAAACACTACTATTTTTATATCCTGCATGACCAAGTGTGTGGGTTTATTTTTTTGCTATAAGTAAAAACAATGTGAAATCAACATTAATAGAGAAGAAAGCTGCTACTCAACACATCAGTGAGAACCCCCGTTACCTGTAAGGCCACTACTGTAATCCCTGATAATTTCTTCGGAGCAGAATCAAAGGACTACGGCGTGCAACTTCAATAAAAAAATCCAGCCAGAATAAATAGAGAAAACATGAAAACAGTCATTTTCTGGCACTATATTTGAAAGGAAGAGTTAAATTAATACATGAAAAGATCCTATCAGCTCCGACTTGTCTGAGTTATTAATTGAACACCTTCTTGGAAACACGCAGATAAAGACGTGTACCTTAGAGAATACGAGATAAGAGTGGAAGGACAGGGAGAGAAATTAGCAGTTTTGCCGGTTCACTCCCTTAATTGTCAAGCTAAGGCTGTTCAAAGCTGCCTGGAGCAGCACAATATGAAACGGTAACGAAAGTGTGGGCTGATGATGCAGAAGATAAAAACTTCAGGATTATCCTTAAACGTACTTATCTTTAGACACAGAAGAGGCTGTAAAGCCAGCTGAATGATATAAAGCTGTTCTAAAACAAGACAAATATCTACTCCATGTGTTATAAGCAGTTCAAGCTGCTTCCTGTGATGAAAAACATGGGCTGTACGGTAGACATACTACAGCTAAGTACAATAGATCCCATGATACAGTTGTTTAAAGGAATATTAGAGTGATGAAAGAAGTGATGGAATTCTGCTCTTTAGGAGGCTCAGGGGCTGGACCGGAGAGAAAAGGTTTAAGCATGCAGACTTGGTAAATGTTCCTGATCCTGAAAGTTTGCGCCCTAGAAGACAGTTTTATGCACGAAGAGCCTGGTCCCTCCGGAAACAATAGGGCTCGATGGGTCTGTTGCCCCGGGCAAGGGGACAGGCGGATAATGCTGCTGAGCACTTCCCATCCACAGCCCCAACAGGGGGTCAGGATCCTTACCCCCGTTTTATAGAGCAGCAATCCAAGAAGCTCAGAAGGGCACATCTGGACCCAGTAGCAGCCCTGGGACCAAACCCCCTTCATCACTTCGTTTCAGTCAGTTTTTATCCTTTCTGCCTCGTTTTGTCCCCCACGGAGCACAGCGAAGCGCCCAACTGTACAGTTCAGATAATACCAATAACAGTAATAAGAAACAGCCTTATTAAAATACTAATTGCAGCACTAAAATGTTTACCATGAAATTATCACAGCTGCCAATATTCCATCATTAATGTACGAAAGTCTGATTATCTTTTCAATAAAAACAGAGAAATTCCAGCCTTTCAACTCGTTATCGTTGCAAACCAGAATGTTATGATAATGCACGAGAACTTCAGTTTGCAGCTGTAAAATTCCCAAAAGTCTTGTGACTCGGCTATAACTTTGTTATAGATGATTACCTTCCTCACTCACACAACTCCCATATTCGCTTTTGGGAAACAAAGTGTATATTCCACAAAAGCAAAGAGTAAATTTATTTAAATAAATGAGAAATGTGGGAAGCAATTTTTCCTAAAACATACTGCTGTGTACCAGAAGGGCTGATGTTTGCACATCTAGTTTCAAATCACACAATGCATTTTTAGAGCCAAAAGTAAAACTGAAGATCTGCAAATGCTGATCTCTGACACTATTTTAAATGGGGTCAGGTTGTCCAAATAATTTATCAAGATGAATCCCAAACAGGATAGACAGGAAATAGAATTCTTTAATTTGTGCAAAGATATGTTTTAATTAGTTTCTCAACCAAAGATAAACTGAAAACTAGCGCTGTTTTGAGCAAACCTGAAGGGAACAAAAACCTAGTGTTAACCAACATTTCTCAATCAATTGAGTTTATCTATAATATACATTGAAAAGGGCACTTTAAATACCTGACTTCAATATAGTACTTTCCTGTGAAGCTTAAACATCATCTTTCCAAACTTTTGCTTTCAAGTGGGTTCTATAAAAATTTATTTTAATTGCAAATCTTTCGATTTAACAGCAGTTTGCCTGCACTTGGAAAAAAAAAAAAAAAGAAAAAAGAAAAGAAAAAGTATTTACACACAGTTTTACTTAAATTCCTACCCAAGAATGATCCTCCCTGCACATTAAATTCTGTAATGCACCGAGCTCCACTCAGATGTTTTACAAATGAATGTCTGTTGCCATCTACCGTTGGAAAAATAGGATCAACAGCAAGAGCAAATCCCACAGACCTTCCCAGCACAGATAAGATGTAGAAAACAAAGGCTTCAGCAGCCACAGGGGAGCAGCTCACCCCAGCGAAATCTTTGAAATACAGTATTCCACTGACCAAAGAGAGGTAGAAAAAAGTCCCTTCTACCCCTAAACCACTATCATTTTAGGTCTGATACAGCTGGGAAGTATACACGGATCCAATCACTGATAACTGTTCTTTTTGTACAGACCTGAGGGTTTGTAAGACTTCACCCAGAACTGCAGCTAGATTTGAATACACACAAATTAAAATATCAACTAACAAAGCTTAATTTTAATACACTAATAGGCCCACCCAAGTTACAATCATTTCAGGCCTCTGCAGCCTGGAAACTGTAAATGCAGGAGGTAGAAGTTGTCCCCCAGCCTTCTGAGCAAAGGCCACGCAAGGCAAAGCTCTGCCTTCAAGGCAGCCCTGCTCTGAGCCCCAGGCAGGTCAGAGTCACCGAGCACAGCACCAAGACCCAGAGCAGTTCTCCCAGGCTCTCGTGCCAGAGGTTTAGCACTGCCTGGGGCTGCTTTTTCCAAACTTCTTTTGGGTAGAACTGCCCAGCTTGGGAGTGTTAAGCTGAATGCAGAGAACTGGGCAAAGAAAAGCACAGAGAGTTATTACATTCTTAAACCATCTTCAGTCCATGCTTTGTAGTATTTACAAAGATTTGATTGCATGACTTCATTTTACCATTAAATTACTCATGTAAAAATGATTGAGATGTATGCTTCTTCCATTCCCTCTGCTGATAAATATCCTCAGATACCACATCCAACCACACTTTCAAAGTACCCCTTGTTGAGGCAATCTACAAACAGAACTAGGGTAGGGTTCTATTAATGTTTGCCAGACCTGTCGGAGGTTAAACAGCCTTTGAATTAAACCATTCTTTACTCTTTGATAATTATTATTTCTCCTTAAGACACTTTTTGTTGTCTCATAAGCAAGGTCAACTTGAACTGTTTTGTTCGACTCAATATCGCAGTTCAACGTTAACTCTGCTCGCTCTGTTCTTACAAAGTCTGGCTGTTCTGCCACCTCTGCCAACAACTCTGGGAAGCATTCAGCAGAATTTTCACTAGGTGAAAAAATTCCAGCTTCTCTGTTGGTCATTTCAAGAACATAGCAAAGGGTACTTCAAATTGGCATACGAAGTCATACCAACATTTGAACCTATTCTAATTTGCCTAAGTTTGTCCATCTTTGCATACAAACCTCTTGAACTGATTTAAACCTTCCTTGGTTTGTTTGTTGTGCACTGACACATCACACAGAACCCAAACAATCGTGATTGTTTTTAAACTAATGCGAGAAAGCTAAAATGTAAACTGGAAACAGAGTAATGAAAGCAATGTAAATTCTGCTGCTTTTCTATGCAGCAAATTGTTCAGGGGTGGAAATGGGTAACGACACTGAGAGGTGGCCGAAGGCAGAGCCAGGAGTGGAACACTCAGCACCCTGCAGCACAGCTGGAATCAACCCCGGCTGGGATTTCATGCTTAGAAAGGTGCACTTGAAAATGTTACAGTTGTCCCTCCAGGAGCCCCACATCTGTCAGCTCCCCAGACACCCTCAGAAGCGGGCTGTTTGCACAAGCACGGTAATGTTACCCCTCCTGCTATCCTGTCAATTCCTTGGGATCTCCTAAGGGATTTCATCCACGTTGTGCTGATTTTTTTTTTTTTCTAGATTCTCCACTGAAGAGGAGCAATTTCCCACAGGAACAGAAAACTCTGGGGTGTTTGGGAACAGCACACTAAAAGACGACCATGAAAACGAAGGCAACCCCAGGCACACACGAGTGCAGTGAGGCCATTTCGTGCTGCTGGGGTTTCAGGCAGTGCTGTATCACCTTGGCCAGAGCACTGTCCATGTGCCCAACCTGGTACAGCAAATGTGTGACTGGGATCGAGCAGTGATTACACCTTAAGCAGACACCAGCAAGCCGTCCTTCAAAGCTCACTGTCCAAACATTTCCCACAGAACCTCCTGACAACTTGGTGTTAATTCCTGAGCATCTGGCGCTCAACAAGTCACCCAGGATGCGAAGCCCTAAATCCCAAACCAACTGTGTGGCAGCCCCGAGTATGAACCTCAATAACTTGCTTCCGTAACTACGGAGCACAAGAGCCCCTCTTCTCCAAAAGATCATCACCTGATCATAAACTTCTCAGTGCACACAAGCTTCAAACAAACTACTGGATTTTTAAAAAGAAAACAAACAAACAAACAAACCTGGAGATATTAAGAAGAGCACTTACACTCTGAGGGAAGAAAATCAACTAAATGCCACGTGATTCAAGCTTGGCACCGAGGTGGAGCTACTCCCTGAGGTGCTGGCTCTTGCAGGTAACTACTGCTCAGCCAGGTGAGTTCTGCTTGGAGGGTAGACACTGAATGCAATTCCTTTGACACGTTTGGGAACAGTTTAAAACTCTTCAGGGGAGAAATTGCTGAGAGCTTCTTTTTACATTCCTAAAAAGCCACACTAGCACCCTCCACTGTTTCACTGGGGACAGGAGGGCACCTGCAGACTGTTCAGAAACAGTAGCAACAGCTCCATTTATTGTAGTCTCTGCAACAATACCGCATTGCACAGTTTTCCTTGCTTCCACAAACACACAGAAACAAAAGTAGACCAAACTCTCAGTTCCTTAGCATTTTTCCTCTGACATGTGGATCTGCCGAGCACATACTTTTTCATGCATGCAGAAACTTGGCAGTTTAAGCTTATTGTCTCTTTCAGAAGTGACAGTGAAAAAAACCCCATTGTAAATGCCACAAAACCAGATATATTTAGGAGACAAGACTGTTCTCAGAGAGAGAATTTTAAGACAAGGCGAGTTTCATTTGAAAAACGTAATGTAGTAAACACATGAAATATCTTGGCTTTACATGTTTAGTCATGAGCCTGAAATGAAGTATTTGATGCTAAGTGAAAGCTGTTGCTCGGAAACAAAGATAAAACAGTGAAAACACAGTTGTTTGAACCAAGAAAGAACATTACCAGTGGCAAAGCAAGTGCTAGCTTTAGCTGGATTGGGTTTATTAAGCAACATTCAGATTCCACTACCAGAAAGGACCTACACATCTTCAAGTGTGTGGGGTCGGACCCTCCAGTTTCTACTTACTCTGGCAGCAGAAGGTTTCTTTTAAACAGAATCAAAAAATTAAGGACCCAAGTCCACTCCCACCATTAGTGCAAAGAAAAGGAGGCCACAAGATGGCACTGGTCAAACGCTGAGGAAATTATGGAAGGGTTGGTAAATGTGAGCACTGAGTGATGCCCAGGCCGGGTTCGTAGGGCCACGTCTGCTCCCTGCTGAGGCCTGTGATGGGGCAGCGGGGCACCCTCAGCTCCATCGCACCAGCAGCTCCAGGGAACATTCTGCAAGCGGTTGGCACAGAAACACCAAGGTCTGGCCTGTGCCCAGAACCTACCAGTAGAGGTAACTGAACAGTCCATTCCCATGATGGTGATGGCACAAGGTGGGCTCTGGGCACTCCTCTCTCTGGAAAATGGTTCTATGGCTCAGCACACCACGGGCAGGTTTGGTGCCGTGGCTCAGCACACCACGGCCAGGTTTTGGTGCCGTGGCTCAGCACACCACGGCCAGGTTTTGGTGCCCTGCCTGGCGCACCGCGGCCAGGTTCTCTTCATGGCAGCGCCAAGGCCTCAGCAGAAAGAGGAATGGGGACAAGCCCTGACACTTTCCCCTCACAATCCCTGTTCCACACCTCAGCCAAATATTTGTCCCCGGTGCTCAGTCTCGCATGATTCCGCAAATTCAGCCCGGCGCTTCTAGAAATCGATGAGTAGAACTCAACATTTCCTAAAGTCAATGCGTGAAATCCAGCATTTCCGAGCTCCCATGGCCGCAGGGCTTTCTCTCTCCCGGGTGAGATCTCGGCATCCCGCACCAGGGGGCACACAGCGAACCTCGGCGGGGACCGACGCCTTGGGGGCTCGCTGTGGCGTCCCCGGCCGGCCCCGCAGAGCCCGGGGACCGCCTGGAATCCGCGACCCCGGCGGGTCTGACCGCGGTGGTGGGGATGGGGGGGTTTGGGGGATGTCGGGGCGGCGCCGGCCGCGCACCCCACGGCTGAGGGAGCCGCGGCTGTCCACCCCGGCGGCGCCGCTCCCGGTTTGCTCTGCTGGGACCCCCGACTGCTCGGGGCTGGGGAGAGGACCGCTTTTCCGCTCCCGGCCGCCGCCGAGGCTGACAGAGACGAGCTCTTCGCGGCGGCAGTGGCCCTGGGCCGGCCGACCGCGGCCTCCGCGCGGCGCGGCGGCGGGAGCGCTC
>VZRE01010082.1:25842-98379 GCA_013396775.1 Cephalopterus ornatus
CCTCGTTCGCTCCCTCGGCGGCCCCACAGCCCGGCCCGGGGATGCCCCGGTGACCGCCCAGAGCCCGGTGCCGGTGCCCGGATCGGTCAGAGCCGCGGGGCTCGGAGCTCGGGCCGCTCCCCCGAGCCCCGTGCGACACGGAGGGACAGCTCAGGGGCTGATCCCGGCGGGGCCGGGGCAACACAGAGCCTCTGCCCGCCCCCCGCCTCCCGTCCTAAAACCGGCGGCTCCCCGAGTCCGGGAGGATCCTCCGTCCCGCTGCTCCTCAAACTGCCCTCGGAGGTCACGGACACTGACTCTTTTGTAATCGTTAACTCTGTTGAGGGCGAAACAAAGTGACATCTTGCACGTAAATAATTATTTCCTTTTTTTGTTTTTCTGGGTGTTTTTTTTTTTTGTGCTTTCGCAGGTCAGAACAAAGCGGCTGCAGCGCGTTCTCAAAATGCAGTATTCCCATCACTGTGAGCACCTGCTGGAGAGGCTGAACAAGCAGCGAGAGGCCGGGTTCCTCTGCGACTGCACCGTGGTCATCGGGGAGTTCCAGTTCAAAGCGCACAGGAACGTGCTCGCCTCCTTCAGCGAGTACTTCGGGGCCTTCTACAGAGACGCGTCCGACAATAACGTTGTCCTGGATCAGACTCAAGTGAAAGCTGATGGCTTCCAGAAGCTCCTGGAGTTTATCTATACGGGAAACTTAAACCTTGACAGGTAATTTACGCTGTTAAAGGAGGGACGGGAGTTGGGAAATAAACTTTGTGGTAAGGCAGAACTGGATACTTTGTATTAAGTTCTGGAGGGGCGCTGAATGTGATACATATTAACAACATGAAGTTTATCTGTTTGCATGTTTTAAATCCCACATGACATGGGAGTGCCAAAACAAAGGTATATTGTCTGCTATTTCACTGGTTGATAGTTCCAGTCTCCCGCTCTTTCTGTCTGGGTTGGAAGGGGTTAAACATCCTGCATGATTACCAGGCTAGGGAAGGACCAGCCTGTTGGTTCTGGAGGTGAATTACAGTAGTCTTTTTTTGCAAAAACACACAGAAACTGTGTGTGTGAGGAATGGACGGGGACAGGCATGATTTCAAAAGATCGCATTTGTTAGAATTTGCATGATCTGTTACTTAAAATCTCGTATTTGCCCAAAAGGAGTCACAGAAAAAGTGTTTGCCCCCATTACTGCATTGATTTTGTGCCTGTTGTGTTGCTCCATGCACAGTGAGGATTCCTGTCGGTGCTCTTCTGTCAGCAAGAGGGAAGTGTGGCTACTTGGTACCTAGTCCAGGGTTTTTACTCCTTTCTCAGTGTCTGGTGTCAAATGCAGGCTTAAAACCCCTTTGTTTCTACTGAAGTGTGAAAACTCATAGTTGATAATTTAAGTCCAGATGCACGGTGTTTTTTTAATTAGCTACAAGCATTACCAGCAGCAGCAGAGCAGTGCACAGCCGTGTGCTGGAGTTAGTGGTTGGTGCTTTGACAGCTACAAATGAGCAGAATTGTGCAGCTTTCTTGGTGCCTGGGACTGTAGCAGGAGAATTTCTGGACTTTTTGAACCCAATGCTCATATGGTACAAGATGCTAAAACAGTTGTATTCACGTACAGAGAGCAATTGTGCAAGTTACTCCTTGTTCAATTGCATTTACTGTGTAATAGAGTGTTAGAATCATGTTGTTTACCATTGATCTCTCCTTTAAGTGCTGTAAATCCATAAATTTGGTACCCATTGATGGTGCGTGTTGCCACCTTTTCCAGATCAATTTTTTCTAAACCATCAAGGCCTGTGTTGTAGGAACTGAAAACTAGAGTGTAGTGGTTTAAATGAGGACTTCCTTGGTGTTAGTGGTGTCTGTGTGCACCTGATACAGAATTAAGACTCTTTGCAGATCGTTTTACAAAACAAGATTAATACTTGCCTCACAGAATTGCTGAGGTGAGTGTGCTGCTGGTGAATTACCTGACACTTTTGCCAGAAGGATTATGGTAATTTATGCATTTTATTCTCCACTGTTTTATCCCTTTGTGCTGTGATTTCTGAACTTCTTGGTTCAATAAGGATCACCACCTTACAAGTTGACTTTTAACTTAAAATTCTGCAAAGGCATGTAGTGGAAATAAAATCCTCAGTTTGAGGGTGTGCAGACCCCACTAGACAATGACTTCAGCTCAGGAGGAATGACATTTTAGTGCCCTGTGTTGCTGCAGAACTGAGAGATTAGACCTTGCTGTGGGGTCTCAAAGTTATATTTTCTGACAGTGTAACTTTTCCATAACTCTGTGTCCCTGTGTGATACAATCGGTGCAGAACAAATGTTTGCTTTGTCCGGAATGTTTCACCTAAGCCTTGTTTCCTTGCAGCTGGAATGTTAAAGAGATTCACCAGGCTGCCGACTATCTCAAAGTGGAAGAAGTGGTCACTAAATGCAAGATCAAGATGGAGGACTTTGCTTTTATTGCTAATCCCTCTTCCATGGAGACATCCAGTATCACTGGGAACGTTGAAATGAATCAGCAGACTTGCCTTCTGACTCTCAGAGATTACAATAATCGGGAGAAAGCGGATGCTGCTGCTGCAGAGCTGGTTCAACCCCTGGCAAAAAAAGCAGCTTTGGAAAAGAAATCGCCTCAAGCCAAAAAGCGAAAGAAGAATTTCAGCCCCCCCAAAAGCACAGAGAATAAATCCCTCCCGTATCAGAACGATGTGACCGAGAACACGTCCATTGAGATGTTTTTAGATGCAAACAAACTGGCCACCCAGATAACGGAGCAGGCTGCCCAGGGCAGTGATAACTCCGAGCTGCAGCTGGCGGCCGTGGGGGAGAGCGAGACGCTGGCAGCGCAGGATATGCTGGCCCAGACCATGGCAGCCAAACAGAAACGGGGCAAGCCTCAGCAGAGCTGTGCCCTGAAGGAGCACTGCATGTCCAACATAGCCAGTGACAAGGGCTCTTACCAGCTGGAGAGCTCGGGAGAGGAGCTGGACCAGAAGTACTCCAAAGCCAAGCCGGTGTGCAACACGTGTGGGAAAGTGTTCTCAGAGGCGAGCAGCCTCCGTCGGCACATGAGGATACACAAGGGGGTGAAGCCCTACGTGTGTCAGCTGTGTGGGAAGGCATTCACCCAGTGCAATCAGCTGAAAACACATGTAAGAACTCACACAGGTAAGACTTTGGCCTCGTGGGCTGTGGAGACGTGGAATCACACACAGCCTCTGAACGCAGGACTAGAAAGATCTTTGCATTCTGACTTCTTCCTCTTGAAATTTCGTTTGTTGGGATAGTACTGATGTCCTGGTATCATGAAATGTTTCAGCATTTTTCAGTACAAAATCATAGTTTTTACTTTTAGTAGATAGAGAGGACTTTGTAAGTCTGAGCATCTTGATTTCTGGAGAGACTCAGAAGAGCTGGCTTCAGCTCTGTAGAGTGATGGAGTGCCAAAAGCTACTGTCAGTAGAGCATGAAAATCCTGCTGTACATGATACCAGAACTCCTTTTGCTTTTTTTTAAACTTCAAAACATAATATATGTTTGAGAACAAAAGTGGGGAAAAAATGCAATCTTGTTACAAATAACTTGTCCCTTAGGGTCTTCAAAAACAGGTGGGGAAGTTGGCTGAATTACTACAGCATTTGGGGCTTTATGTAGTAAAACATGCAGCCGGAATGTGCATTCAGTAACATTACCAGGAGTTTGTGTCATATCAAGCATCAAAGAAAAATCAACTACAAACACTTAAGCATTTTAAAACAACGTGCCTGACTTAAAAAGATGATGAACCACAAATTGCTTGGAGCCTGATTGTGAGCAGAATTCGGGGATGGTGCTGGTAGGAATGTCAGCTGTACTCTTTACTTCTGGGGGTATTGTCCTGGGAATTTCTGCATGAGTGGGTAGGGAATTCCATGGTGTCGGTTGCTAGATGGCACATTAGGTGTCTAATACTTTTACTTTTGAAGTTTTTATGTACGCAATGTACTTGCGAGTTGTTGAATTTGTGGTTTGGTCATGCACGGCCACAGAATGGCAGAGAAAGGCATTTTTTTGCTGTCATCTGGGACTGCAGAGTTGCACAAGCCCTTGCAGGACACTGTTCAGCATCGAGAGAACATGACTAGTCAGAGAAGTACCTGCAGCATTCTGCAGCAGACAGTAACAAGAAATTAGTGAGCATTAGACTGTACATTGAAGACTTGTTGCTGTTGGGCAGGCAAGAAAAAGCAAATGATTTACTGGTTCATCTTGAATATTTTGAACGGTGAATAGACATAACCAGCAAAAAGTCTGAAAACGTAGTAGCAGCAATCTTAAAATAATGTGGAGAAAGTGGTACTATTAAAAAGATTATTACCTCTTTTTTTTCCCCACAAACATAATGTGTTACAAAACAGTCTTGTTATCCTCTGTGTTCTGAGCACGTTCCACTTCAGTGGGCTGATTACAGGATGTCCCAAGATGTTATTTGTAAGAAGTATTAGAACAGACACCTGAGCCCTGCTCGGGTCATGGATTGCAAAGCTTTCTTAGGTAAATACAGAGAGCACAAGGGTGTTCCTTTTCACCAGGGGAGAAGCCATACAAGTGTGAACTGTGTGACAAGGGCTTTGCTCAGAAGTGCCAGCTGGTGTTCCACAGCCGGATGCATCACGGAGAGGAGAAGCCCTACAAATGTGACGTCTGCAACCTGCAGTTCGCAACCTCCAGCAACCTGAAGATTCACGCCAGGTGGGCACGAGGGAGACCCTGCAAGTGCTTGTCCTTGGGTCTGTTTAAATAGAATCCTTTACTCCAGTGTGAGCAAGAGTTACACGTTCACATACTTTTGGCATTTCCTCCCTCTTTTCTCATGGGACTTCTCTCACAGTGCCCAACAGAATAATTCCATGGATGTACTTGCCCGTTAGGGAGGACATTTGTGCTGTGTGAGTGTTGCAGCCTGTGCACTGGTATCCTTGTGGCAGGGGCACAGGGTTTGTTTTGAACTGCTTGCAGCACCAGAGAGGAGAGAGTTCTGTGGTGGGAAGTGACAGAGCAGTCCTCACTGCTGTTTGTGTGTGGCTTTAGGCATTTTTGGCAGGAGCAGGAATGGTATTCCCTTGTTGGGAATCGTCATCTTGCCTTTCACTAAAATGCAAAGCATGCGGAGTTCCCATGGTGCATGTTACATGTGCAGGGCCTGTATTTCAGTGCAGCTGCTGTGGAAATCACGGATGTGCTGATCCCAGATGGAACAGGCCGTGAGTTTCACTCCGTGAGAGCTGCAGACTCAAACCAGACTCAGTTGTTACATCTCTGCTGTATCCCAGACCATTAGCAGAAGGAGCTTTGGGGATGAAGCACTAACGGAGGCAGGTTCCTCAGCCGTGGGTGCTGCTTCCCTTCCCTCCTGGAGGTGACTGGCTGTTGTTTTTCAGGAAGCACAGCGGGGAGAAGCCGTACGTGTGTGACCGGTGCGGGCAGCGCTTTGCCCAGGCCAGCACCCTCACCTACCACGTCCGGCGCCACACCGGGGAGAAGCCCTATGTGTGTGACAGCTGTGGGAAAGCCTTTGCTGTCTCCAGCTCCCTCATCACCCATTCCCGAAAACACACAGGTGAGGGGGGACAGAATCCCAGAGCTGGAAGGGACGGAGCACAAACAGGCCTGGCCAGGGAGGGCTGGATCCTGCAGAAGGGTTGGAGATGGGTAGTGACACAGAAGGTACCTCTGGAGTTGTCATCCAGCTCCTTTCTTGTGTTTTTTTCCCCCCAATTCCAGTTTAGGGAGCTCTCTCTCTTTTGGACAGTACCTCCGTTTCGTTTTGATTTGTTGTGTACGTGTACTCTGGTTTATGTTTTGAAATAACAAAGTCCTTGTGTTTCCTCTAGGAGAGAAGCCATATATCTGTGGCATTTGTGAAAAGAGTTTTATTTCCTCTGGAGAGCTCAATAAACATTTTCGGTCCCATACAGGTCAGTTTTCAGACAAGCTGCTTCCTGCACTATAAATTATATTGTACCTTTACCCTTTTGCCTTTAAAATGCACTGTATTGGGCTGTACCTGAAAGTAGCAGAGTTTCTAAATTTATGCATCTCTGGGCTAACATAATGTAAAGAAAATATTCATTTTTTTAATTGCCTTTTTCAGAGTAGTATCTGTGCACCAGCGTAGGTGTTGATATGTGATCAAGGCTTTACTTAAAATGTTTAAGGTCTTTTGCTTTATTTTGAACTGTTATTCTGGAAACAATTTTATTCTGAATACAGACACACAGGCAAACTAAGAGTTACAAAGTTGTGTTTTAACATACAACGCTGAAATCCGTTATCCTGCATCTCTAACTGTATTTTCTTTCAGTGTCAAGATTTGTTCTAACTACCAAACCAATATTTTTCAGGTGAAAGACCATTTATCTGTGAAATGTGTGGAAATTCTTACACAGATATAAAAAATCTAAAGAAGCACAAAACGAAAGTTCACGCAGGTGAGTTGTTTGTGCAAAGAAAGGTTAAGGAACTATATCAGCTCTTTTGCCTTCAGTGCTGAATAAATCTTTTTGCTCACGCAGGCCTAAAATTAGAAAATTAAAGATTTTTGGATAGTAGCTCTCCTTAGAGCCAAAAGCATCTGCTTTAGAGATGTTCAGGTGTCCAGCCTTGTTCCAGAGTGGCTCCGTACACCTCGTCATCTGTCCATCCTTGTGTATTGGCCATAAATCCCTACCTCTGTCATGTGGAAAGAGGAATATTAGGTGTCTGTGCCCATCTGGATTGGGAGGGAGAGAATGAGAAAACAAGAGCCACGTGCAGAGACAGATTTGAATTTAGGAAGGCCCCAGTGCAGCAGGAAGCCGGCGGTGAGGGGAGAGCAGCGGTAAGTGTGGAGAGGGCCCGGCAGAGCCCGAGGTGTGAGCTGGGAGAGCTGCCAAGGCAGGCCAGCTCTCAAGGAGAGACAGAAAGCAGACAGAAGTGCCCTAGCATGGAAATAACAGGCTTTGGAGCATGCTTTGAAAGAGGAAGGGTCAGATATCCGGTGTGGTTTATTCAGAGCCATCCAAGAGCAGTGTCAGGCTGCGTTCAGACAGGAAGGCAGCGAGGAGCCCATTAACAGAGATTTCAGTGAGGAATAGAAAGTCATTTCTCAAGTGACTGGATAAAACCTATAAAGTGTCTGGCTGGAATGGAGTTAACAAATATTTTCTTCCAAAGAAGTTTGTGGATAAGTGATACATTGTACATTGCTACCTTAGTTAAAAAAGGATGTTTGGCTGTGTCTCTGGCTCCGAGATTTTCTGGGGTGGGAAATCTCAAGGAAACTTTCATAGTTACATTTTTTCCAAAGGTTCTTCGTTCACTGTGATGTTAAGGACTTGTTATCTCCTGCACCATGCCAAGTAGAGATGAGGTTGGAATGCATCATCCTTCTATCTGTCACACTGCAAGCAGCAGCAGATGTGATTCCCAGTGCTTACACTGTACTTACAGCTTGCTCTGGCTTTCCAGCACGTGGAAGTCACTGGTATCCCAGCTGTCCAGGCAGCCTGCAACACAGCAAGTGTTGGCTTTGACAGTCAGTTGAGAAGGAATTTGCAGAATTTGCACAGGAACTTTTAAACATCCTGTTTTCTTTTCCTCAGGACCTGAAACTCCCCCCGATTCTAATGCACTCGATAATTCTTTCAATGAACAAGAATCCATTCAGAGTCAGAAAAGTCCTTTGTCGGAGTCCATAGATGTGAAGCCCTCGGAGATGTCTTTAGCACTTCCTCTTCCCATTGGGACTGAAGACCACCAGATGCTGCTTCCCGTGACAGGGAGCCAGTCCCCTTCATCAGAAACATTGCTGAGATCTGCTGTGACTGGATACTCAGAACCTCAGTTCATTTTCTTGCAGCAGTTGTACTGACAGAGCAGTAGTTTCGTAGTGAACCTGCAAACCTTTGGTAAGATGCACATGATCAAACAAGCAGTCACGCTCTTTGAATTGGACTTGTCCTTTGATTTCCCTTTGTGTAGAGACACCTGTAAGGCATTTCCATCGTGCAGTGCTGAATTGTGCTAATCTACAATCAGATTTCTATTTGCAATTAACACTGATTTCCAGGAGACGATTCCTTTCCAGCAACACCTGCCTTAAGAATTCTCTGTTACGTATGTTTAATGTGTTTTGGACATCTCCTCCCATGTTTGTGCTGATTTGATGTGTCACAATGTCACTTGAGAACAGATACTTTAAGCCATATTTGATAGTTTAAGAATAACCTAGAGGTGCAAGGGGAAGTCGTAATTTGGCTGTATTCATAAGCCTGCACTCCGAGGTGCTGGAATGGTCCATGGGGAAGGTCGGTCAGGGCTTTGAGGTGCTTGCAAAGATCTGCTGCTGGCTGCCAGAAGTTTCTTCTGCAGGTGAAGCCAACCAGAGGGAAAGAAAGGTTTGGGTGTATTTTCCTGACAAGACAAGTAAAAGAAGGTTAATTTCTTTCTGTAGTGTGTAATGTAGAAGTCAGAGGGTCCTAATGGCAAAAAAACTACTGGGTCTTCTTTCCAACAAGTTGCCTTTGTTTGTTTGTTTAAGTCAATCCAGCATTGTCATATCTTGTCCCAGATTTATTTTTCGCATCCCTAAACGGCCCCGGGTTTGGCACAAACAGCAACAAAAGGAGAGCTGGAACATGCATTTTGTAGATGAGACAAAAAGATGCAGTGACTTAATTTGCGAGGCGTCAATGAGAGCTTCATAATCCTTTTTTTTACTGTAGTGCTGCTTCTTGTGCTAGACAGGAGGTACAGAAGAGGAAATAAATCCTGCCCTTCACTGTGAAAATAGTAAGTGAATGCTACATGAGGGGGTATTAAAGAATAATACAGCAGAGCAGATGGATATTCTTCCAGGGAAGGTTTTGTTAGAGTGTGACTGATTTGTTTTAATTGAAGTTTTTGTGTATTGCTTCAACTCTCATGTCACTCGTCCACAGTAAATGCACAAAACTGGTACCTAGCAAGGCCTACGTAAAGATATGTTTTATTCCTAGCAACAGACACGTTTAAAAAGCAACATTTTTAGTGTCTTGGTAGAGTCATAAAAGAGTAGGTGACCTTAGGAGTACTTTCCTACCAATTTTGCCAGTTTGTGCCATTAGCAATGTAAGCATTATTTAAATAATCATCAAATAGTAATGAAACAGTGATCATACTGTACCAACAATGCATTTAAAGCTATAATTTGTTGGTTATTTACTTGGTGCTAGCATTTATTTCCACTGATGCCTTGTGTCCAGACACTGATAAATAGAAGAGCATAGGAGATACCTCTTAACTGATCCTATTCTACATGGAGTAATAATTAATCTGCACCTTAATTAAACAGACTCATGAAAAATTGCTTGTAGGATTTCATTTAAATATTCTGCAATATCCCTTGACTCCTGACCATGACTATAGATTTATTTTTTTCTCTTCCTACATGTTTATACTTGTAAAGTAATAGACCTTTTGCTTCTTTGTGTTGATCATATGCCACATTTAAAACCTGCTGCTTGATCATATTTTATGCTTTAATATATGGTAAATTTGCTGATAAAGTCTACCACTGACAGCAGGAGTACAGCCATGTTCAATGGGAACATCCTTAATGCAGGAATCTCTCACTCCATCCCCGGGAGCTGATTATTGCCGGACCTGCCCAACCTTGAATTTCTTTGTCTCTCTGTCCCACAACATTCATGGACAGCTGATGTTCAGCACCACTGGCGGAGGACAAAGGATGAAGTTCTCCGGTATTTTTTTCCCTGTTTCTTTGGCATTTCCCCTTTTCCTCCCCTCTTTTAGCTCCTGTTGTTGGTGTAGCCCCTGAGGGGTTCCTTAGCCTTGCCCTTTAAGACTGAAGAACCCCAAAGATCGGGATCTTTACTGTGTGTAGCTTGTCCTAAGCTTCCTCTTTACTTTCTCTCTCTGAAAATAGAGCAGAAATCTTGGGGCAGACATAGGCTTAGTCATGAATACTGAGAAAGAAAACACCCTACAGCTGATAACTTCCATATTTAAGCAGGTTTGGAAGAAAAACTAATGATATGCTGCTGTTCCCTGAGGAAAAGTAGCTGAAGATAAACATGTCCAGGATAAATAATTACATTCCTACATAGAAAATGCATTCCATAAAAATGTTTGTTTGGACTGGTTTTATATTTCTAAAATTATAGCTTGTTTCTTAGATTTCAGACTTTTTTAAAAAATACAGCGCTTAGATTTATACAGGATTTGTTTAGATACGTATAACAGTAACACTTGCTTTATTAGTCATTTAGTTTTCTTTATAGACAAGAAGATAATCATTATTTTTTACAAGACAACAATTTTAACCTTTCTTAATAGAATACACAGGCTTGTAGTTTTGTCTTGGAGCAATAATTTAGTGACCTGCACTCTTGAGTCCCCATCTGAGAATCTTGATTTTTAGCTTCATTTTTCATGAAGATATCTCAGCTGCTGAGGTATGATCTCTACAAACTGTATTCATTTATTAGAATATAGATTTCAAGTATATATATATATAAATATATTTGTAGGTGTGTTCAGGCTGTAGGTCTGGACTGTACCTTTGGCCAATAGATGCATGGAAATCAGCTGCACATCTAAGTCCTAGGCTTAGGGATTCTGGGTTCATTTTGGAGGTACAAGGTTCATAACAGTATTGGTCATTTCTGTAAGGGATTGATATGGGAAAGTGTGGAATCTTTGTAGGCAAACGTCTCCTTGCAAAAGGAAAGAAGGAATTTTAATAGTTCTACTAACAGTCATTTAGAGACAATGACACGATTTGTCTGTTGTTCCAGTCAGTTTTGCACTGAAGTCGATAAAAGTTTTGCCTGAGTAGCTTCTCTGCATCTAGAAATCTCTGAATTGGCTGCTTGGAAATATTTAGGTGAGAATAGCTCCTTGTATGACATTTACTTCCAAATTCGTGCCCGAAAGTGGGCACAAAGCATGACAACCTTTCTGAAATCAGTTGTTAAAGAGCAGTTTTCAAGTATAGACAAGTCCCACATGAAGGATTTCAGGGCTGTGATCCCGGAGAGGCTCAGTAAGCCTTGCAGAATTAAGTTCAGATAAGGACTAATAACTGATTTTTTTGGTTAAATTATTTTTAAAGTATCTGCCGTGTATATACAATTTCTCCTCTGTTATTTGTATATACCTCAACTCTCAATTTTATAATCCCCTGGAAAGGAGGGGGTTGTACATATTTAGCCTGAAGTGTTTTATGTTAGACTTTAATAAACTTGTTTTGTAATTTTCCCTCACGTTGTGTCTCCTGTTTATGACTGCACCAAAAGCAGGAGGGAAACATTCAGACATAAGCCCCCCTCACAGCACCCTGGAACAAGGACCACAGGGGCCCTTGGAGCACACAGTGGGATTTAGGGGACCTGTGCTGCACCACTGCCCTTCTGCATCAGTCATTTTCCTTCCCTTTGAAACTGGGGCAAAGATTCTGTCTTTCAGCAAAGTAGAGCAAGTTCTAAAAGCTGGAAAGATGGTTTTCAGAGCAGGATTATGCTTGTTTTGGCTACTAGAACAACTTAGAACATGGCAAAAGATTCTAGTCTATGTAAATTCTCTCATTCCAAAGAACACAAGATAAATTCTTAAAAAGATGTCAAGGTTTGGTTTTCAGAGAAAGAAAAGCAATGACAGTCTCTGGCATAGTCCTCTTTAAGCACTACGGGGTTATGCACAAATAATTATTCCAGTTTTCAGGCAGCTGTTTATACAGAATTCAGTAGGAATTACTCTGCAGCCTTTTCTTACAAGAGAATATAAAAGTAAACTGTAACACATGAGCTGATTTTATGGGTATTGTCAATAATGCAGAGTGCTCTTCTAGGCTGAGCATGTTGCTGTTAAACGAGGGGTCAGACAGAGTGCAGATATTTCAAACACATACATCAGCACTTTTGAAAGTAGATGCCATTTATCCTGATATATTTTGTGTATGATATTGTTGCCATCTTAACCACATCACTAAAAATAAAATACTGCTCTTGGTAGAGTTGGTTCCCCGTTACCACGGCAGATTAACAAATGTCATTCCTACAAGTAAATTAAAGGTTAATTTGGGCAGTGAAGTTAGTCTGAACTTCATATACCAGACAAAGGAAAGAAAGATATATGGGAAAAAACCCTTAATCTGAGTCTTTTAGTGGTGTTTCTGGCAAGAAATTCTGTCACCAGTGTCTCAGTACTGAGAGTCCTCACTGTAGACTCTCAGAGTGTAACCTGCTACGCTGCAGAGCAGCAACACTGGGGAAAATACCAATACAGGCTTATCTAATTGTTTAAAAACTTAGGAAATTTCATAGCATACAGATTCTTCTCAAACAACCACGTCCAGGGGTACCCTCAACTTTTGTCCTCGTTGCTCTGTCCTTCGTGTTTAACAATAGTTAAAATATAAGCTCCCCCTCTAAAAAAAGGGTGTTCACAGTGTGTGACACACGGACTTTGTGCTTCACACGGTGGCTGCAGGGCAGGAGGGGCCCGTGCAGGTGTGTAGGACAAACGTACCTGCTCTGGGCTTACCTCTAAGGCCTCCTGTGCTGCCAGCTGCTTTTTGGAGCAGCAGAGCCTGACTCATGTGTGTTTGGGGGTGGAGGCAGGGGGCAGTGAGAAAAAAAAAGCAACCAAACAGCAAAAAACCTCCCCACACACAACAGCTCTCACAACTGCCGTGGTCATTTCAGCTGGGGAAGGGGCGTCTGCACGTCTCCCGTGGTGATAATCCAGAGTCAGAACAGCAGCATTCACATTGCTGCTTCTCAGCTGTTACCGGTAAAATTACTTCCTTACCTTTTTCTCCTCATACGTGGATCTCATAGATACAGTCATGGATTATCCTGCTGTCCTGTTTGGTGACTTTTTCTATTTAGGGGCATAAATGGAGTCACTTCTGCAGGGAGGAGCAGAGTGGATGGAAAAAGGTAACAAGCTGAGCGATTCCCAAACTTCTACAAAGTCTGCATCCAAACCCTTAGACAATGTGTAACTACCATTAAATGCTACTAATGCAGGATTTACCACAGGGCTATGATGATAGAAATGTTTTTAGACAGTTTTCAAGAGATAGGAAGAAATAATGGCACCAGGGCTGGTTGTGGTTTCTAATTGTAGCACAAGAAACAAGTACATGCTGTAAGTTAAACAAAATTCCGTGTATATCCCAGTAAACTAGGTTCATTAGCTTTGAAGTTCCACCATGACTGTAGCTTAGTGCTTAAGTTCACTTACCTTGGTTTAAAAATGTCACTATTGGGAAGAAGTTCCAATGGATCCAGTTACTAAGTAAAAGGAGAGAGTATAAGGAGCACAGTGGTAACAAATGGATTTACCCAAAGCTCTCGGCTCCATCAGGAATCCTGCTCCGGAAGAGGTCTGATTTGCTGCCCAGCAGTCCTGGGTGTCAGCTTTTGTCAGTGTGCTCTGCCTGGGTGTAAACTTCTTCATAGTAATAGACTCTCCATATACTGGGCATTATTTAGCACTGAATTTGAAGACCATTTGTTCAATATTTTATCGTTTTGCCATTTCAAGCAGTTTTGGACTTAAACCTGAAGAAACAATATGAAGCAAATCTGACACTGATATAATTTATTTTACTAGAAACCAGACCGGCAAAGCTCAGGGCCTGTGGAGTGCACTGAACTGCTGCCTCACTCACAAATACTCTGAAACAGCTACAAGTGCCAGGCTGGCGTTGGCAGCACTGTCTTCCACGACCCTGTGCAGCGGGGCCCAGTAGTATTCCCTCTGGAGGCCGTGGGACAGCTCTGCCAGCTGAGCTTGCCCATCCACCTCGTACGGGGCCACGTCTGTGCAGTTGGGTTTCAGGCGACCCATCTGAATTAACTCTGAAAATGACTGAAAAATAAAAACAGGAATATGACAGATAAAATTTCCTTTTGACTGCAGTGAAGGCTCTACAGGATAACACACAGTGAGTACTCAATCACTTCAGTATGCTGATCTCCACTGAGTCTCAATCCAGTACCACCAGGTTATAATTATTTTTTAAAAAAACAGTAAATCAGGTGTCTTGTTCACTAATTGCTGTAGTCTACCCAACAATGGTAAAAACACACTGGAACAAACAAAACCCAACCTTCTCAGAGGAGTTCAGAATCAAACACTTACCACACAGGCGTCTTCATCAAATGTGTTTCCCCAGATGTATATATAGGAAAGTATCATGTTTGATTTGAATGCATTTGAAAGAGCTATAAGTCCTTTGCCAGTTATACTGCAGCTTACTACTGACAACCTGACAAACAGAGAAAACAGTTACACAGTGTGCGTGCCAGACCATGGAACTCACACCTCTTAGTTAAAAATAAGAGTTTAACTATGATTTATGCTTATTCTATGTTATTATTATATAATACATATTGAACTTCTGTATTTGTCAGTAATAATACAATTCCTTAATTGTATCAAGGCCAGTCCTACTATAACATCCTTTTCAGGTTGCCAAAGGCAGTTGGACTATGACTTGCTCTATTTCTCCAGGCTCATGCAGCCAAGGTTGTTCACAGTTGAGTTCCTCAGTGTCAGTGACTTGCTCCATGGTGGCCAGGTCTCATCTCTAGCCTGCTTTGAAGCCCAAGCCTTGGCATTTATCCAGGCTAAGCTTTGATCTTTGTGGAGTGGCAGTTATTTTTATATTAGTGAACCTGGAAGGCTTTCAGAGGCACCTCAGAGCCGCCACCTCCTCAGTCTGCTACTTAAAACTAATGGCTCCAGGTAACACCTTTGATCAGCTTTTACATCCTGCCGGCGAGGGTTTAAAGTGGCTGAAAAGACACCCTGATGGAGAGATTACAGCTCTTCTGGGTTCACCCGGAAGCAAACTTAAATAGAGGATTTTCCTAAGTGTTGAAGATCAGAATCAACAAATATAGTGCCTTATCCCTGCGTGGAATCTGATTATCTCAGAATTCTGAAGGCCTGCAGCTCTTGTTTTCATTTGTGCCCCACAGGGATCTGCGCTTTAAAGATGCAGAAAGAACTGACAGATCTAATTGCCTTTCCCCCTCCACACACCTCTTAGAGCGACTGGAAAAGCTGTGGGAAATCTCAGACGGCCTGGGGCTCACCCCCCAGCACCCCAACATGTCCCACAGGTCTTGGGGCATCTCACCTGGCAGCAAACACCTGTGCTTAGCAAAGAAATCCCCACTCAATCTCTCACTCGCAGGTTTCTTTCCCCAAGAAGGAAAAATGGACCAAAACACTTGGAAATCCTGACTTTCCTATTTTGATCAACATCAAAGCACACAGCTTTGATGGCAGTTCATGCCACTGCCAAGTCCAGGTTTCCTACAGCTGCAGTCTCTGGGGAAGCTGTGCAGATACTAACGCCTGCAGAGTCCTGTTGTGCAAAGACAAGGCTTCACTCAGGTACGTGGCTCCAGCATCTTCTATTCGGTTTGCATTCAGATCCAGGATGACCAGGCTTTGGTTGCGTTTTAGCAGCTCTCCCAAAAATTTCACACCATCAGAGGTTATTTTATTACTGAAAGAGAGATGCACATATTTTTTAAAAAAATAGGTGCTAAGAAAATTAGTTGCTGCTAGCCATGGATATGTCACTTAGTGACTCTTACCAGCTAAGGTCAAGGTATCTCAGGCTGGAGTTTTCATACAGGGCCTCACACAGTCGCTCTACACCAAAGTTTTTCATTTCGTGCTTGCTCAAGTGCAGCTCCACGAGAGAAGGGTTGTCCTTCAACATCTGAGCTATATGGACTGTGGTCTCTTCCTGCAAACACAACTGAGTTTTATTCAGCTGAACTTTAGAATAAAATACGCGCTTGCTTCAGTACAAGTGACATACACAACTAACATCAAGATTTGGTCAGTAGTAGCGTTCTATTTTGTATATTGTATAAAAATAGCCATGAAACAACATCCTGTGATAAGGCTGAAAATGGGGGGAAAAAAAAAAATACTAGAAAGACATTTGCAGATTTACAGTACTATCTACATCCCTGCAAATATCAGAAGCATCAACATTTAGTCATTATGTCTGATCAGTTTTCCTTCCAGTCATTGCTCGTAAAAACCTGAATGTTTGAGTCAGTCTTTGCTAACATTGAAAGTATTTTGTCATGGTGCTAATCTATGCTTTCATAAAAGAAAGAATTGGTCAAAGTTTGGACTCAATGATCCTGCTGGTTTTTTCCAACATTAACGATCCTGTGATTTTATGAAGAAGAAACAGGGCTGCTATGGGAAAAAAAATCTGTCCTGTCACTGTAAGACAAAGAAAGTTTGTTCTCAAGTTGTCATGTTTAGTTAAGAAAATAACAGTGAGTAGTGTGAGTCTAAAACAAGGGAACAACCCAGAGGCCTCAGAAAATGATGGACTTGAAGGTGGAAACAGTGGCCATAGTCTCTGACGGATCCATATCAGGTCCTTACTGGTCTCTGTTTTCACTAGCAGTAGTTTAAATTGACTTCTAAAGCTGGAGTCAGGCAGATCAAGCCCTGTCTTAGTAGAAAAGAAACAACTAAAATCTGTTTAAACTGTTAAATTCACCTTTGGGAATTGAGGAAGATCTGGCGTTCGTGACATCAGGAAAACACTGTTCCTATCACTGACACCTGAGAACTGCTGCCAGGGAGGTGAAAATACCACAGCCCTCATCTCTGAGCAGCACCAGCCACACAGAGTGAAACAGCCAAACCACCCAGCCCAGGGAAGGTGGGGTGGTGCTGCAGTGTCTTTCTTCTTCAGGCTCAGACAAACAGCAGCCCTTTGTGCTTCCCCTCATTTCCTGCTAAACAGCATTTCTCACTCAGTTTGCTGAGCAATACAGGAAAACTCTGTGCTGGAATAGCAGAAGGAATACTTGGTTCTCCAATACCAACCCCTCTCCATCAGTCCATGATTTAACAAATTACCAAGAAAGAGATTTTTTTTTTTAATTTAACCTTCTAGTTAAACAGGGGCAGGCGGTGACTGCACAGAAAGAGAAAGAATATTTCTGCAACCATTTGCTTCGGTTTGCAAGGAATTCCAGAGAGCTGTGTAGTTCAGATGTCCATAAATACATCAGCATTGACTTGGCTTATGCTCCTCTCTGAGCTGACACCACAGTCACTCACATACCTCTTGGCTGTACAGTAAGGGACGATTTAGGTTTATTGCTCTGAGGGATTTGTTCTGAGTCAGGGCTGTGGCTATTGCTATCAGACACTGCAGGCCCTGGAAATGAAAACAAACTCTTTAGAGAAAACCATTTAATGTATAGATCAAGCTGCCAAATTACCATGACTATTATTTCTGCCTCCCTGTCCTCTGGAGTACAACAGCCAACTGCTTAGAGGCACATAACAGGTTTTCTGACAATACCAATGCCAACTGCCTATGGAAGAGTAGAGTGGAATTAGACTAAGCAGTACAAATGGCTTGGCAACTCAGAAAATAAAAAGGAAGAGTAATGGATTTCAAAGATGCTTGTACATTTAATTGATCCTGTATTTTGGTTTTCCTGATTTATGCAACAAAATCAGCTTATGTGTGTTCCCCCAACATTCATCCACTAGGTCTATTCAAATTCAGTATCAACCATGTGGTGCAGAAAAATGAGACTCTGGAATATGGGTCAATTTGGATTTTTTTTATTTCCTTCTGGTTTGCTCACTAATTTTTACTTATGCTACTTTCCAGTTAGGCTGGTCCACACCCAAAGCCACTTAATTTTAAACCAACTCTCAATCAACTCCCTACCAAGAACACACATATTAAGCTTTTGAATAAATCCTACACTGGATACACTTTTCTTGTTCGTGTATTCATAACACCTTCAAAATTCCTGAGGGCCTATTCCCCCCTCTAGTCTAGGAGCAAATTCTGAATTTCCAGGAAAAAAAAAAAAAAAGTTTTTAAAAGTGATCCACAGGCCATTCCAACCCTCCTGAATCTCCCTGTGCATTGTGTAAGAAGTCTCAGTGCCTGACTCCAGGAGGAAGCACATCATCCGAGATCAAATTTAGTGCTTTTCTACTCAATTTAGCACTGCTGTGCTTTTGCCCTTTATGGATCGAACTCTGAGAGGAGCAGCAGAGCTATGGGATGGGTGACTTTCAGGTGTTACAGCACCGCACACTTCAGAAGGAAAAGATTCCCCAGGGAATAAAAAGTCCATTCTTCAACACGAATTACACAGGACTTGGCATAACAGAAATGAGCAGCAGAAACAAACCTCAGAGGATGTGAAAGACAAGCACTTATATCCCCAGGGTCACATTTGCTCTAAAATATCGTCAGTTCTGACTTCCCAGGTGCTCTGTGCAACGTGCCTTTCCAAGCACACACTGCTGTGTTATATATTGTGTTACCTCTGACTGTCACAAAATGTACAATCAGTGACAACAGATGGCATTCCCCCCCTAATTAAGCTCTGCAGGACCCTTGTAATACCCTTGAAAGACTTATGTCATTGCTCATAATTTTACTGGGTTACTCACCAGATCACAGTCTCCAAGATCCAACTTCTCCAAGGTTGAGTTACTTTGCAGCACTGAAGCAAAGAACATCCCACCTTCATTTCCTATTTTGTTTCCAGTCATTCTCATGTGCACAAGACTTCTATTCCTCTAGACAAAATTTATTAAAAAAAAACCCAATCAATTCCTTTAAAATGGCCTGAAAAACAGCACTGTCCTTTTTTGTGTGTGAATCCTGCTGGTTGTCACACAGAGACAAAGCAACCGTTGAGAAGAATTGTGTCTAAGTGACAACACAGATAACTAAGTGATAACTTATCCTATTGGCTCAGGCTCCTCTCAGTGGCATCAAAGACATGAGAATCTGCAAGCAAAATTCCAGGATTTGAAAACTTTTGTTTCTCCCAAGTCCACAAATTTCACATGAAAATAATCCAGATGCCTGAACTGGCATCTGAGGTGCAAAGTGTATCAAACTCATTTAAACCTGTTAAGCATCGTACAAGCCCAGCGTTGTACAATCTACTGCACAGCCTCAGTGTTTTGGAGGCCTGTCATATTTAGTTGAAATCAGCTCAGGGTTCAAAGACTGTGAAGGAGGAAGAAAGAGTTCACATGAGTCTCCTTCACAAACACAACAAATCTTACACAAAAAGCCTCATTTCCTTGGGAAACCACATCAAAAATAACAAACTTGGTTTTGTGCTGCTGCTGCAAAGCAAAGTTTTGAAAACACGTCTCAGACATTTTGAATCAAGACAAATATTGACATGAAGGTACAGACAAATTTAATGCAATGTTTTGGGGGAAAAAAGAAAGGAAAAAACAGATGGCATCCTGTAGCTCAGCATTTTTTCACACAGAAAAAATCCAGCTGTGATAGTCGTGGGTTTTATAGAGAATCGTTTTTATAGATGAAGTGTTAATGGCAGCACAGTGCAACTTTCCCTTGTGTGAAATCTGATTTCGGAGGTCTGCCTTGGGAAAACAGGCAATCCCTGTGATACAGCAACGTGCTGAATGGAGCAAAGACAGAGGCCCCTTTGAGCCAGCTCTGATGTTGGCAGGACAGCCAGTACTGATCATCAAAAGCAAAAATATCCAACAAGATGCCACTGTCTAAACCTCCCGGACAAACACTCACATGAAGTGCTCCCGCTATCAGCTCTGCCCCACTTGTGCCAATGTCATTAAACATGAGGTTCAGGTACCGCAGAGAGGAGTTTTCCTTAGGAACAAACAGAGTAGGAAACAATGAGAGTTTATTCCAGAGCACACCTGTACTTTTCAGAAAGGGGATACACATACAAAAATCTGTCCTTTGCTGCATTTCAGCCAGCCCCTGACTTGGAAAAGCAGTTAAAGAACACCAGAATATGTCAGATAATGAGGGAAAGGCATGTGGGGGTCCTGATGGGGCCTACAGGAACCACCCAGGATCCCATTTGCTCAGCATGACCAAATGAGGCAGGGGGTCAAGCTGCCTCAAGGTGCCTCAAGGTGCATTTTGTGAACCTAATGGCCCCCCCCCAAGCTCTAGGAACACAGGCACCAGGTGACAACTCACCATTTTCCATCTGTATCCCAGTGCTTTACAATGATAAAAAGGCAGCATTAAAGTTTCCTATGTTTAGGCCTACAGAAAGGCTGATACAGGTGATAAAGAAGCTAAAACAAAAGCCCTGGCACACTTGACACAACCCTTACCCCCCTCTGTTGATTTGAACTGTAAGCCTAAAAGCCTTGTAGTTTATTCCACCATTCTTTCCTGGGGACACCCTAGCCAAATATCCAATGGCTTTCTACCAGAAATTAAAAATCTCCACAGAGAATACAACCCAAGATTCTAGTAGGATGGATTGGGGTGTGAAAGTCAAAACTAATGGAATTTTGCCAAACCACTGCATTCTTGTCTCCAACACACCACATATAAATATTTCCATGGCCAAATAAATTACAAGTTGCAGAAAGATAAACATCACTTTGGCACCTGGAGGAATGTTGCCATGGTCTGTGCTCCAGCATCAGTCAATACATTATAAGCAAGATCCAAACCTGAAAAAGATGAAGAGTGAGGAATGTGACAGATGCATATCTACATTAAACTGATGTCTAAACAAAAAGAAACAAAGATGAACTAAGACTGAAATCAAGACAGATCATGTTTTCTTATATCAGCACAGCGATGTCAAACACACATGGGAAAAACCTTACCTTTGACAAACGCAGCATGGCATAAGACAGAGGCAAGAACTCCAAGATCATCATCTGTAACTCTCTGCACAGGCACTGGGTGATTATTTCCGGTTATTTTTAATGTGATCCCATTTGTACACCTGTTGCAACACAAAAATGTAAGCACATAGGGAGAAGTAAAATGATACAGAGAAATGAGTTGCCTCTCCAAATAGGAGGTGCGGCCGTGCCTGCTTTCACTGAGGAGCTTGCACATGGTTGTACATCTTTGGTAACACCAGCACAGACAATGTGATTCAAGCTGGCCCTCAGCACTGCCCTTTCTGAAGGCACTGCACAGCTACAAGAACACCTGCACAGAAAGCAGGAATAAGCAAGATGAGGGGAAGGTAGATGGAAATAAAGATTATCCGAGAGGTTACCTCATCATCTCCTTTTTACTTGTTCCCTTTCCTTTATTTACTCCATCCTGCCCTCAGGATCAAAACATAACACAAACCATTTCACTTTCTCAGGTTTTTTTCCTCAGAGGAAAATTAACTTTGACCCCAGCAGCATCCACAAGAGAAAGCCCTACCTAGCCACATACTGAGAGAGAATTTGGGGGGATAATAGCTTGGCAGGATTCAGAGACAGCTCAGGGAAGCAAGACCAGCTGGAAGCTAACTGGATGCAGCTGAGGCTTTTTAAACAGGAGCGAGACAAAAGGAAGGGAGTTAGGATGACTGGACACTGGGTTTGGCTTTTTTAAAGGACAGAAAGGCACCATCCTGTACATTTTTCACTTTTTTTTTGCTTTCACTGCTTGTAAAGCTGCCCAGAAAGGATATATAGCTACAAACTTCTGCCAAGATGATGTCAAGATGAGTCAAACCAGAACTTCAGCAGTAAATGCTAAATTTGATTTGTGTTTAAGCCTGAAACTGCATGAACTTTCTCATTGTTCAATTCCTCATCCTGCTACCCTGTTTAAGGCTTTCAGAAGCATCTGAAACACGCTGTTATTGCCTTACATTTCATCATTTTTGTCACCTTCTTGAAGCACATGAGCAATGAAGGGGTTTTCAGGCTGGCCCAATTTTTGACAGGCCTGCACATAGTGCAGGTGAAGATCTGGACGAACCGACGTGTCCTGCTGGAAAACAAACCAAAGCGTTACCACATCGTTAAGGGAGCTTAGCAACAGCACCGGGAGCGGGCTTGGTGCTGGGATCTGCATAACAGTAAAAACGGGCTCGGTCTGGAAAGGGTTACAGCTCCCGGTATGCAGCACTGGGGTAACAGATAGAGGCAGGAAAAGTATGAGGGAAAAGCGTGGATTGGTGGGTGTTCCTGACCTGCTGTGGCACGGGAGCTGAGCTGACAGAGCAGCGATCCCGCCCCGCAGGCCTTACCTGAGCCATCACCTCCTGCTCCTTCTCCCGGGGTCAGCCTGCGGGGACCGGCCAAGGGCGAGCGCTGCCCCACGCTGGATAAATTTGGTAACCAGGCTGCTCCCAGGGGAACAGTGTTTGGAAACGGAGCCCGTTTCCCAGGAGGGTCCCGGCTCGCAGCCGGAGGGGCGGGCGGGGGTTTCCCGGTGGAGCCCCCGGCGCGGGGCTGGGCTGGGCTGGGCTGTCAGCGGTGCTCGGACCTGCGGGAAGGGCAGGGCAGGTTCGTCACGTCCCCCGCAGAGCATGGACTTGGTGCTCTGCCCTCCTCCGAGGAGCCCTTGCAGAACCGCCCGTGGTTACAGGGATCGTTACTTCAAAGATGCCCGTTCCAAATAAATCCCCCCAGTGACTCCACCACTGCCCAGGTGAGCGGCAGGGCGTGGGCTCCACCCGCCCGAGGCAGACCCGTGTCGGGGGAATGGAGCCCAGCTCCCCCAGAAGCTTCCCCCAGGTTTGAGGAACCTCCCTGAAATGAGAGCGCTGTCTGTCTGACCAGCCTGGAGGATCTCTCACACCACATCTGCTGCTGGCTTTCCCTTTCCCAGGTTTTTGTGGGACTACGCGCTGTACCTGCATCCTTCACCAGATTAACCAGTGTCAGGATCTGAGTGAAAACTGCTTTAATGGCATTCCAAGTGCCTCCTTTCCCTACTCCAGTGAGAAGGCGGTTCCCCCCCAGCACACACCCGAGTCTGGGTTACTCGTTATCACTGACACCTCAGCGTTCAGGCAGGGAGGAAAAAGCAGAAATGTGGAAACACTGACCTTTGTGTTGAATCAAAAGATGAAATACTGACTGGAGGGACTGCTGCAGCTTTTTGCGTCTTTTTTTTCCCTGTGCACGCTGGAAAATCAGAGCTGCATTTGCATAGAATCAATGTCACAAACTGAGCAGAGGGCAATTTAAAAATGGATGTGATATTAATAATGCCTTTAACTCCACTGACACTTGCTGTTCATTCGATCATGAACAATTATGCACCCTAAAGCTGTGCTATAATAAGTGTAACCAGTATTCATGGATATCCCCATTTTAGGGCTCAGAATACCCCTTCCTTTTTATACAATGCAACACTTCTTTTCCAAGGATTTTTCTACTTGGTGCGATTTTCTTCTTGAAAGTTACATCTACCAAAGTAGCAATTTATGCAAAAGACTCACTTTCAGATTTCATTCATTTAAATAGCTCTCCCCTGCACTGTGCACACAAAGGAAATGAAGAAGCAGACAAATGTTTCTGCTAAGAAATAAAATTAACCCCATAAGAAATCTTTCCAGCAGAGGAAACAACATGGATTTCTTTGCCAAAATTTCCACCGTACCATGAGGTATAATGTGACATTAATGAGCAGAATATTCTGTGTTCATCCATCAACTGTAATGCAGCTCCACAGCATTTTCTTGGGAGATTTTTTCCTCTAAAAACAAAATCCCAAAGATTACTGTTTAATTGACATAATGTATCTTTTTAATGACTGTGTCTAGATACTTGTAGAGGTGAAGGAACTGACAAGTTTTAAATGCCTTAGCCTGCCTGAAAACCAATTCCATATCTTTCCAGAAGCAGTCTTTCTCCTGGAGTCATTACAGGGATTATAACTGGGACAAGATAAAGGAATTAAATTCAGAAGGCTGCCAGAAGACATCAGTAAATTGTAGGCAGGAGCAATAGAAGGGGGAAGATCTTGGTTTGCTGGAATATGGAAATTCCATGGACTTCAGCTGCTTCCAAATGCAGGACTGAAGGGTCTCCTAATCTCTTTAGGTACGTGGTGCAGCATCAGGCCTGGGCTGTCAGAATAGGAATAATATCAAAAATCAGCGTTTAAAGCTCATGTTGCCTCTCTGTGTTTAGCAATCATCCCAACGATTTCACAGTTTATAAACTTCTGCAATTGCTGATATACTCTGTACATTGATTATATACCAAGCAAAGAAAAAATCCTTTACTTATTAAACCTTCTGCACACATATTTTCCAGAATCTGAAGGAACTGCATGTGGAGAATAATTGTCTGCAGTACCTGCCCACAGCCATCAGCTCATTGATATTTGCAGATCCATTGTGCAAACATATTGAACAAGACACTTTCTTTGTGTGTGATACTATGCTTGGTTTGTAGTTTTTCTTCTTCCAAAAGAACATTGCTCTGTATCATCAGTGGGTCACATGGAATTAAAACAAAGTACAGGGCAATAAGGAAGGAAAGGTGATTCCTCAGTCTTTGGTTCTTTTGAACCTAAATTATTCCTCTCTTTCTGTAATTCTGTAATTTCTTCATGAGATACTGTTTCTCCCAAACTGTTCTTCCTAATGAAAAAGTGACATTTAAAGATGCATAGACATTGTAATTTACTTTTCTAATCAAAGGTGTGTGGGACTACAGAGTTAGTGTCCTCCCAAGTAAGAAATTCCTCTTGAAAATCATAAAACTGAGAATAAAAGAAAAATCAGATGATTGACAGTTCATCTTAGCTGCCAACAATGTAGTCTCATCCAGAATAAAAGGGTTCTTTGAAGAACAAAATGCTTTTTGCATCATTAATATCCACCAGTAACACCATTCCACAAGGCTGTTTGCTTTTATCCTTTTCCTCCAGGTAACTAAATTATTCTTCTCTCTTTTTCAGATCCTAAGTTTGTGCTGTGGATTGATGAAACAGAAGGGGATTGGAATTTTCTTGACAATTAATAATGTAATTAAAAAAAAAACAAGAGAGAAAGAAGGAAAAGAAATAAAGGAAAGGGAAAAAGAAGCCTGTAAGGGGATCAAAAATAAAAAAAAAAAGTGAAATTTGGGCAGTAAACTGCACAGAGCTCTTTTCTTTTACAAGGACAAATGTGAGCAGAGATAAGTGACTGGGAGACAAGCACTATTAAAGCATCTGCATCAGTGAGTGTGACAATGAAAACAAACTACTTTTTTTAGGTTTGGTTTTGTGTTTTTATCCACATCGACCCCACCTGAATCAGGCAGATTTGGAAATGTTCTTGAGCTGAATGCATGTTATCTCTATGCATAAAAGTAGCTGATCAGGTCAAAATTAATCTAATCTGGAAACCAACCTAACCTAATCTGGTGCAGTGAAGCGTTATTTATTGCGAACCCCGAAGTACTTTACTTGCACTTCTTAGAAATGTTTCCCAGTCAGTGAGGTACAAACATATTTACAGTGAAACCGTATCTATGGCCCCACCTATCAGCAGTTGTTTAATGAGTTTTACCTCCAGAAATGGTCAGCTCCTTGTTTGGAAATACAGAGTAGGATTTCAGGCAGTCAGAACATACACACTTCTACCAGAGCCTGCATTACCATGCTGCCTTACAGAGGTGTAAAAAGCTGCTTTGAAAGTATCTCCACACTTTTGCAAATCTGTTCACTGATGTTTTGACAATCTGCAGTTACAGCATTTTGAATGACTGCAAGCTGTCACATCCTCAGTGGTGCAGCTCTTCCCCGAGATGGCTTGGTGACAGTTTGTGAAATGTCTGTGTGCGACAGATTTATATGAAAGCAGTGAGTCTGCAGGATACAATATTCTGCCATGATTTTGGTTCTGGCACATCATAACATCTTTGTTAAATTCAAAAGAACCATGACAAACACTCCTCACTATAATTTTTGCATGCCAAATTTATATGCAACCACGTCTTTCCACAGCATTTTACAGAGAGCTCTTTGTCCCAGCCATCTGATGTCCTTGTCTAGTTCTTATTCTGTGTTACTCAGTTCTCCTTAACCCCCTCCAGAGTTTTATTTGCAGCATGTACAGAGCACAGAGCTGGGTGGGACCTGCCACTGTGCAGGTTCAAAATGCAGAGTGGGTGGGAGCAGAACCCTTTATTTAGTTTAACTGGCTGGTCAGAACTGCAGTCCTGCTCTCCTTCGCCTTGTCTGAGTTGCCTCAGGGAAGGTTGTGCACCCTGAAGGAGGTGGTGAAGGCAGGTCACTGAGACCAGCTCTTCCTAAAGTTGCATCTCCAGGGAGTGCTCTCTGAATCTGCATGCAGGGTAGGGAACTCATTTCTGTTTGGCTCTTGATTGATACTGAAAACTCATTAATATGCTTGTTGGCAAGAGAGAGCTGGGACTGCAGGAAAGTGGGAGGGCTCTGTTCTGATTTTCCATTTCACTGGGTAACTGAGACTGCTTTGATTGTTTGGAGGTGTCTGGTGACATTTTTTCACCCTAAGTGAAGGCAAAGAGGAACAAAGAGAAGGATAATTCAGAGGAAATCACTAGAAGAGAGATTTCTGGGAAGACTGGTAGATAGGCAGGACATTTAGAAGAGGTGATAAAAGGAATAAAAGCTTTTTAGTGGCACAACTGGTATGACAGAATCACAAGAGGGCAAAGGACTGAGCAGGGTATCAAGAATAGCAAGGGGAGAGTTTGCTGCAGTGGGTCCATAATGTGCTCTGGAGCTGAGGACCCAGCTATGACCGAGCTGAAGTCCAGATGAAGTCTAGGAAGATTTCAACAGAACCTGGACATTAAAGATTAATTAGAGAGAGAGGTTCAAGTGGGAAAAGAGTGATTAATAGACATCCTCACAGAACAGATAAAGGATCAATTTCCCACTTGGACCAAAGGCATATTTGAGGAGGAAAGTCACAGGAAGGCAAGTGATTAAGAGAAGAGGTTGCTGTGCTGCTGTTAAACAGAGACGATGGTACTTCCACATTAGAACAACTGTCCTGGCTTAAGTCACTGCTTGAAAATCTCTCATCAGCCCTGTATGAGACAGGGGCTCTGGTGCATTTCAGAGGCTGAGGGTCTGTGTAGGAAATAACTGATCCCATGCTGCAGCAATTCCCTGCTGCTTCTGACCAAGACATTCCAATTCAACTCACATTTCTCAGAGCTGGGGAAGCCAAGTGCACTTTTCAAGTGGAACTGGATCCAGGGAGACTTTCACATGAAGTCATGGATTAAATGATCAATAGGCATGAGCACGGCATTGTCAGCCGCTGGTGACAGCCCTGAGCAGGCAGAAGCTGACGTTGGAAGGATCACGTGGACTGAAAGGTGAATATTGATCAGCATCTGCAGGACAGAACCTGCCGAGAGGAGCCTTAGCAAGTCAGGAAAGTGCCACTGACTGATCCTGTTGTGCCTCTCCTCCAGGAGACTGCTGCAGCATGTAGAGATACTCAGAGCTAATTGAGCAGAACTTTATCCCTCAAGCTGCCTCAGGATTTCTCTAAGACTCCTCACTCAGTGGGCAGATCTAATATCTTTACTTCCTAAAATACCTTACCGATGAATAATCCCACGGCAGTCTTGGAGCTCACGTGTGGGTTAACACGCTCCACGACACGACCGACTCTGCCAGAACTTGGCTCTGTCTAAGAAAATGCAATAAAATGTAAAAAAAAAAAGTAATTACCACATTAAAAAGGAGCTGGTTACACACCCCAGGTTGGTGCTTTTTCTAACAAGTCTTGGGCACTGAGCAGGGTGTTGGGCTCTCACTGGGAGCTGCTCTATGGCTTGGAATAATAGACTTTGCTTATTTCCTTCATCTCTAGGGTCAGGATAAAAACACTCTGTCACAAGGTGATGTGAAGGTTGATGGATGAATCCTGAATGCAGGAAGCATGAAGACACTGCAGGGACTCTCACTGGCTTTCATATGCTCTAGATCAGTCTCTTAGACGTGGAATTTTGATTTTGTGCTGCATGTCATAAAATGGTCTGTTCCAAAACCTTAGTCTGGATAAATCTGAAACAGCTCAGGATGAGAAGGAGCATCCCTAAAGTATCCTGAAATTTTTACATAGTCTTAGCCAGAATGATTATGGATTGCTCTGTGTCCAAAATCCTGCTAAGGTAGCAGGACATATCTCTGATTTAGTGTACCACAGCATTTCCCTTGCCCCTGAGACCTGCAAAGACACTGAACAATTGTTTCTTACCTTGGTTTTATGTTGATTCTGTACACAGGACTCATCTACACTATGAGATGACATCAATGACCAGAGCAGAGGCAGAACAGCTCCTCCTGTATTCTTCTTGCTGGACTAACATATAATCTTGAGTTGTTGGGATGGTTTCCAAACCTCCCAATTATGTAGATTTAATTTATTCACAAAGAGGCAAAAGTTTTGGGGGAGAAGAAACTAAAATTTAAAACACAGAGGTTTCAAGTATTTTCACATTAGAGGCATGTTCTGAGGCCACATTCACACTGCTTACCCACCTGCATTAACACACATCCCATCCACTTCCCTCCACTGGCAAAGCTGCAGTGTGTCCATCTGAGTCCAGCACTGCTCTTTGGGCAGTTCCCACTGCACCATGAAGATTAAGTAAGGGTCTATAGCAGTGTAAGCATGGCCCAGAGAATCTCAAAGGATATGTTATTAAATGGAATGATCTATGATGCAGAGGGTTAAATAACAGTTTTCTATAACTGTGAAACTATTTAAAGAGATTATTAAAAACTGTGTGGTGTCCTGAGAGACACATAATACTTGGTCCATGTGCTGCTCATGAAAGGCCTCCCGGAAACCTTCCACCTCCATCAACAGTCAAAGCGAATGTTTCTTTTGTTGATGTGATTAAAGTTTTCCAGTTGTTTCCTCAGGGGTTCTGAAAGGACCCATCTCTGCATGCCCAGCTCTGCCAGGGCAGGGAGCTGTGACAGTGCTGCCAACAACTCCCTGAACCACGTCCCGCAGTCCCGGCAGGACGACGGGCGGAGGCTGAGATCCAGCTCCGAGAGTTCCTTGGACACTGCTAAACCTTGACAGAAAACAGCCCACCCTTCATCAGAGATGTTGTCATTGTAACTCAAATCCAGCTTCTGCAATCTGGAGAGATGGCCATCCCGTGTCAGTGATGCTGCAAGAGATGACAGACACAAACACAACTAATAAATCCTGGCAATTGCTTTAAAAGCTCCTCAGAAAGGACAGCAGCATTTTAATACCTTATTATTTAAGGCTTTTCAGCAGTCAAACAGCAACATTTAACTCCTCAGCAACATAAAATCACTTGCTGCTGATCTCAGAAAGACTGCTTTTTAACAGCTGAAGGAGTGTACAGCACTTAAAACACAGGTAATTCAAAAGGACAGAACTATTGAGTTAAAAGGGTATGGCACCCAGAACCCCCTGGAGTCAGTTGGAAGGAGGTTATACCAAATGCCAATTAAAATAGGCAGACAGGTTTTACAGGGAGATTTAGGAAGAGGAAAGCAAAACTAGATGAGGTTGGATTGCTGTAATAGCAACCTCTCACTGTGGGAGGGCCTAATATACCCTAAAGGGAACTGGGTCCTTCACGTGTGATTGGCAAAGGAGACACCCATCAAGGATGATGGTTTTTAAAGTCAAAAATATTCAGGCTTCACCTCACCAGATTTCACATTCTCCAGGGCCTTAATAGCTGTCACACAGCTACTGCCAGTCTCAGACACTCAAACCCCTGAGTCAGGGCCACAGAAACATGAAGATGAGTATAAAATGAACAGGTTTTTAAAAGAATCCTAAAATTCATTCCTTTATCATGTTCCCATTTTCCTGTATTTCCCAGCAGCTGCTAAGAGGTGGGTGAAAATATTTCTGTTTTAATTCTCTCCCAGTAGTCTGACTCCAGAACACACCTAATGGATTGAGAGCTGGTAGTGCCTGTATTACTGGCTGTCAGCACATACATTTTCTATAAAATAGTGAACCCTACAACAGAAATAGAGCAACATAAAATTCCCCAGAGGCAGCTTTAAATATCTGATATTAAAAAAAGAGATTTAAACCCTACATTTTCTGGGGTTTTTTATTATTATTAATCGATAAAAGTGCAAAAATATTCTTTGTGTTTTATCCTTTTCAGCTTTTGCACTGAACACGTACAGGACATAGAAGATGACAAACCCTTTCTGGGAAAATACTGCTGTATTTTCCATCTTTTCCTTTGATTCATGCAAAAACATGCTCAGCACAAGGAACAAGTCCCTCCTGAATTGTGGTCTGAATGCCTGGACTGCTGGTAAATACCATGTTATACGTACTTAGAAGTGCCAAATCTTCAGCCACCAAGTTACAGCTGCTCAGTCTTAACACTTGAATCTCCGCTGCAAGCTTTAGTGCTCCCAAAAGCAGCTTTAGGTTCCCACCAACGCACTTATTCCAAGAAAGGTCTAGTATCTCCAGTTCAGGAAGGTGAAGGGCAGCCTCAGCTGAAAAGATTAAGACCAGCAACTTCTGCTTACTAAGAGAAAACAACATGGCCTCAACAGACACCTCACCTGCAATTCACCTGTAAATAGGATCCTGACAGGCTGTGCTTAGAGTGACTTCTTTTATCCTAATAAAAAGTCAGGCAGAAGAAAATAAGAAGGGCCTGCCTATAGATTCTACAAGGAGTCTGTGGAGGGGTTTATTGTGCTTCTATTCATGTTATTGGCTTGTCCTTGTCCCACTGAATTAATTTAATTTCACAGCTTGCTTTTAAATCATTTTACATTAATTCAAAGACAGTTTTTTGGTGGGTTTTTTTTTCTGTGAACTCACTATTTAAGGTGAAATGCTCTGTATCTTCTGACAACACTGATTTCTATGGTGTCACTCTCACATAACGGTAATGATATATATATATAGTACTCTTCCTGCAGGGACCTCAGACCAGTTTTGATTGCCTCTGCTTCTGCTGGAAGCAGTCAAGTCTTACTACAGGTTTAATGTCAGTAGTAAACAGTACAAAATAAAAGTGCACCATCCACAGTAACTGAGAGATCCCTCTGTGTTTAGATGTCATGTGCCATATGGAACTACTATCACAGGCACAGTATAGCCACTAATCCACTGAGATTTGCAATAAGTAGGCAAAAGAGGCTGAATTTACATATCCTGTGTTAGACTGGAGTTTTCTTTATGGCTGTGGAATATCTTTCCCACTCCTGCGGTGATTTCCTCCGTTGCCCCAGGCTTAACTTACCCCAGGAAGTTTCTACTGAAGCTTTCACCTGCAGCGAGGTGAAAAACCCTCAGTCCAAACTTTACCCCACTAAACTGCAGATGAAGTGTTACATCCCAAGTATAATTACAGCATAACATAAAATCATATCTTGCTTTATCCCCCCAAATTAGGCAATATATAAAAGCTCACTATCAGACAAAGGACCAAAAGGGGTTTGTTCATCCAGTCAGATATAACGGGGGAGCTGGTTTGATCACAGGCTTTTTCCCTCCAGACCTGTGGTACAATGTAACCACGATCCTTGGAGTTCAGCCAAAGGAGAATGAAGTGCTTTGTCCCACAGGGATACCCAGAGAATAGACACACTTTAAAAAACATTCCTACCTAGTGATGAAAGTGACTCTTCACCTAAACCACAGTTGCTGATGGCCACAGATTTCAGCTTCGGCAAAAACCTGAGCCGGCCCAGAAGAGGATCAGATGAGACTCCTACACTTTTATTCGAGGATAAATTCAGCTCTTGAAGACTGGACAGTAAAGGTATCACCTGGGCTATGAAAACATCAAATATTTATTAGACAGTCACCTATCCACAACAAATGTGTAGTTGTATATTTGCCTGACATAATTTCTTTTCTTTACAAATCAATCCAAAAGTCAAGGCCAAGTTTTTACACTCAAATTCATGGTGAGTAATGTTTTAGTCCATAAACAACCTTGTCATTTTCAGTAAGAATGTTCAAGAAATTAGGTATTCCATATGGTGTGAAAGGTTGTCAGAACGTGGCTTTCAGGAAATTTTCTAGGTGAAGAAACATTAATTAAACATTAAATGATATGGGGATTATTTCCAAATGTCTCCCTTGCTAACTGAAACTTCATTTTAATGCTATTTTCCTCTATTATTCAATAAATTAAAAATAAATCATGATTGCTATTACTAATAATGAATATTTCCCAATGCTTAATAGGCAACTTTTCAAATTATCTTCTTTATCGTGAAAAAGAAGATGTGGGCAATACAGACTTTGAGTCATGGGATTTTGTTGTTGCTAAAGGTAAAAACAAATGTCAGAAAGTTATGATAATGAAAACAGAAAAATAAACTGGTTTACAATTGATTGGGAAATGCCTTTTTCTTCCCAATAGTCTCTACAGTTGGATCAATTCAACCTGGAGAAAGCCACAGCAGCAGCAGCAATGCAAGATCTCCTAAAATCTCTCTCTACTCGGTGTGCAGTTCACCAGGAGAGTTTTAGGCAGCTACATTTCTGTGCACATACACACCTTGGATTTATCTGATTCATAGCAGTGGAGGAAGTGTCCCTGGGTATTTCCAAAATTACTGATTCTCAAAAAAAGCAATGCTTGGAGGCAGTTCCCACTGTGGGTCTGAATCATGGTGGATTCAGGTCCTTAATTCCACGTGGGATCAGACACTCTGATATTTCCTTTGGTTCAGCAAAAATACCATTCCATATTGATCAAGAAAGCTATTTCCCTACACTGCACTTCCAGAACTGCCTAACGAAAAATGTACTGAGATCAGCTATTCTGCCAGGCAGAACTCCTTACGTCTTTGAGGTATTTTTGGAAGGCAAAACCTGGATTCTTAATGAATTCCCTCAACATGTCCTTACACAAAACGGTCATGTCCTCTTCTGTGACACAGCACTGGTGAAGATCAAGGACTTCTAGATTTTTCAAGCTGGCCAAATGAGCTGTTGAGCCTTTAAAGCCACCACCAATCTCTCTGTTACAGGATATGTCCAATTTCCTCAGCTCTGCGAGGTGCTGCAAAGCAGTGTCTGGAATGGGAAAGGGGGCAAGCTGGTCACCAGCCGCTACGACAGCCCAGGTCACAGCTTGGGCATTTATTTACTTCAACGTCAAAGTTTGCACAAGGTATTGCAGGCAAAGCTCTTAGACTAAGCTTTAGTGTGTAATCACAGCAGACCTACAGTAATACAGCAAAGCTTCCCCATCCATGCAGCTCCATTCCTCTCTGAAGGAGCAGGTGAAGGTGAGGCCAGCTCATCTCCCAGATCCATTCAATCCTCAGACTTTTGCAGGAACTGCTGATGGATGTGCTAATTAATGCCACTTGTTTTGCCTTATCCATGAGGCATCCACTAGGGAGAGACACAGATAATAAGCCCATTTCCTATGGCTTCACTGGGCACCCTCTGAGTGATAATGGTGAATTTGGACTTCCCTGGGGGAGTAGGATTAGCTTGTTAAAAGTGAGCTGGCCTGTCTGTGTCCTTGTCTATTGTTCTATCTGGGGAAAGAGGAAGCATGTCCAGGGAGCCCCTAATCAGCCCTGAGATGTGTCTCAGACAAATGGTGTGGAGAGTGACTCTCCCCATTGACTTTCCCATTCTTGAGCTCAGGGCAGATAAATGTGACTCCTGCTGAAAGCCTCTGTAGTCTTTTATCAATCCTCAAACAGCAAATAACGACTGCCCATTAATGCTGCCAAACCATCAGCAAAATCCCACCTCATTGCCTTTCTTAAATGGCTTTCAGATGTACAGTTTATTCAGAATGAAAGTCTTTCTGAACATAAAGTCTAACCTAAGCCCTGGAGGCTGTCTTGCTTTAATCCACACATGTGCAAGTTTAACTCTTTCAAGCCCGGCACGTTTTTCAGATCCTGTGCCATAACCTTCATGCTGCAGCCAATGTGTTTGTTGATAGAAAGATCTAATACTTCGAGGTTTGGAGTCACATTTAGAAATTCACCTGGAAAAAGAAAAAAAAAAAAGAAAGGGAAACCCGAATTGCTAATTGTCAGGAGTACGTACAGGTGAACCCTAGAAAAATACAGCACCATGACGAACAGAAAGAGGTGGGCTAGGTTTGCCTGTACGGGTGGTTTAGGCTTGCTAAGTTCCTGTTCTACCTCCAAAATACAGCAAAATAAAGATTGGATAGGAATCAAGAAAAATCAGTGAAAAACCTGTATGAAAATAACGGTGAAAAAATACATGGACATTTAGAAAAATACAGGGGAATAAAAGCAGAAATACAAAGAGAAAATACACAGGATTGTATGTTACATATGGGCTTCCTCCTGCAGTGGAGATGAGAGCACAAAGGCTTCTCTTTACAGGGAAAACACCTTTGAAAACACACAATCAGATAAAAAGACCACATAGGATTAAACTATGGTGAGAGACAGATGGGAGGAGTGGTCAGTGGTTGCCAGCTCAGCCTAAATTCCCAACTCTCAGGCTTTCTTTCCCATCCCATGGATAACTACATATTCAGCTGCTTAATTTTAAGCAATCAGTGCTGGAAATTCTGGCACGCTTCTTTTGCTCAAGGTCTCAAAGGATCCAGCACCCCTGGATCACGGAGGCAGCCAGACCGTGGTTTAAATCTAACTGTTCCCCCCAACATTCCCTCACATGATTAGAGAGAACAACTTTCTTCTTTGGAAGAAAGTGCATTAAATCCCCACATTGTGTTGTAAATACTGTTATAACGCAGAGCTTGAAATAAATAAACTTTCCACCAATATTGAGCTCCATACAGCCATCAACTAAGTCAAACAAGCTCCATTCTGGCGAAGCCAGCCTCAGTCCAGCTAGATGGACACACATACCAAGGGATTCCCCATCCTTTGCCGTCAGGTTACAGTCTGTAATTTTCAGACATTTTAACTTGCATCCATTCTGGAATTTTTTTGTCAGCAGCGATAGTTTTCCACCTATGTTACTGTTCCATGACAAATCCAGTTCTTCAAGCTGAGAAACAATTTCAGATGCCTCTCCTGTAACAGAAATATGGGATGATTCATTCTAGGTCTCAATTTCAGTACAAACAAAAATACAGGTTTGAAATACATTAAAGAGGAAGGTTAGCCACTTAATTCTCAAATTACTTAATTTTGAATCTCTTGCCAGGAAAATTGTTGAATGAATTGTTGCTTCTGCAGCAAAGTTGTCTAAAATCTCACGTTATCTAAGGAGCAATGTAGATCACAAGTCATTGCTACAGTACACACAGACCTGAAATTTATTCACGTCCCCAAACTCTCATCAGGATGTGTGGACATCATTGTAGACCTGTGCCAGGACCCAGAAAGTCCAGTCTAGAGGGAAATCAATACAAGTGAGAAGTCTGAATTTACTGACCTGTACAGTTTCTGCTCTGTTTTATTTGGCAAACTCCCAACATCCTCTGTGCTGTGTCCACAGGTCATTTTGGAGGGGAGGAAAGAATTCCTCTCACTACTATTTCTGAAATGTGAAAGTTTCATGTCTGACAGGAGTTTCTGACTCACTTCATAAGAAAGCAAGATGATCATTGTTTTGACTTGAACTAACTTTCCCATGATTTCAAGGCAGACAGCACTGACCTTGGTTACATTCAGAAAAATCAGCCTTTTCCAGGCTTGAAGCATCTGCCAGTGTGATCTGTCTTAGTGCTGCTTTGAAACACTAACATCCCACTGTAAAATCCAGCTTCCTAACTTCCTTTGCAGAGGAGGGAGGCAGATGCATATTTGCATAAACTCGTTCCCAACAAAGATCAATTAATCAGACCATATGCAAATGCAATTTCAAAGTGTCCCACAAAAATTTTTGATCTAAAGTCTTGTCATCAACCGAATAATTGAGAACTGTATTTTAATAGTCACACCCCTTCATGTCTGTCTGTTTTCATAATAAACTCTTCACAAAAGTTTTATAATAAAAAAATAATTATTTCTGTAAGTGAACATCCACTTTCAAGAGAAAAGGATATGTCTTAATTTTTATTTTTGCATTTATTTTAAATTATTTGCTCAGCCCTGAATACAGAGCAATGCTCTACAGTTGTGAAGTGCAGCATAGACTCTTTCTGTTTGACACTAGGACAAGCATTCCAGACACACTTTCCACCCAGAAGATAAATAAAAGACTATAACTCCAGGAATGGTTTCCTGTCACCTCACACAGTCACAGCTCTGAGCAGTCTCATAGGAGAGGTTATTATGGTTTACATTTGAGACACTGATTTCTAAGCAGAATGCACTGAATCCACAAGAGGTCACATGTCCTCAGATAGATGTGGACAAGGTCAAACAGTCAATATTGGCCTAAATACACAAGTTATTTTCAAAATCACAGGCAAAATCAATGCAAACTGACTGTTGTTATTCCCCATGTCAAGGGCATCACATTTGGACTGGAAATTCAAGTCCTGTGATCAGTTTTGTGTTTATCTCAGCAGAGGATAAACAGATGTGGGAAGGAAACAGCACAGAAGAACCCCACAGAATAAATCAGTTGGAAATATAGCAAATAAAACACAAAAGAAAAAGTATGAGAAAAGGGTCTGAAAAAGAATGAACTCAATTTGAAAAAATAATAGAAAATAAAACACAGATTTTACCCTCATCAGAAATAGATTAATTATTTTCACCAGCTTTTGGAGAAATGCATTTTTCCTCCCCAGCAGATAGCATGACCTGATTTTGAGCTACCAACATATATGTAATTTTATTTCTGAACCTTTCCTGGCAAAGGCTTGGATACGAATGACAAAAACAAACTCCAGCTTTATAACTCAGACCAGTTTTAGAACTTGCAAAATAAGCAGGAACTTTTATAATTCCTAGTTGATTGCGTTTGTCCTTCTTTTAGATACAAACCACAGATCCACCCCAGATTAAACTCCAGGCCCAGAGGTGAGTCAGTGTCAGAACCTGAGTGTGTAACACCACCTTTATAACCTTTAAAGCTCATGCCTTGCAGAAAGCAGGGTGCAGGCACTCTGAGAAAAGAAGTAAGCAGAGGGATAGGCTTCTCCCAGACTTGCAAAAAACCTAAGTCATGAAGTTCTGAGGCAGCACTTCTGGTTTTTCTCCTCCAAAAGACCATGGGGGTTTTTGTGATGAGCACTCATCTGTCCTGCAGCTTGAGAACCTGAGCCTACCCCACTCTGACTGACTGTGAAGAACTGTCAGTTCTTCTGTCTTCCATGAGACTCCACAGCTAGCCAAAAGAATACCGATCTAAATTGCAAACATGATTTCCTGCAAACAGGACTGAATTCTTCTGAGTGTGAAAGCTTCACACCCTGAGGAATGAACCCAGCAGGGGTACCTAAAGGTATGAAGTCACCCATAAGCCCAAGTTTCTACTGTTTCACAGCAGGAGTTGACATTGCCCTGTGTGGAAGCAGGAGGAGTGGGATGTAGGAAGAGATGAGATGGATTACATTAGCCCCAAGCTGTCTGGAAGTAAATGTAAATGAAATCCTGTACCTAAGGAGATGACATCCTCAGCTGTCAGCCTGCAGTTGTTAAGTCGAAGGACTTTTAACAGGTTCACATGATGAAGATGGACAGTGAGAGCTTTCAAAGCCCCACCGACACAACCATTCCAGGACAGGCTGATCTCTTCCAGCTCTGGGAGAAACAGCAGGAAAGAAGCTGCAAGGCAAGAAGAGGTATATTTGCATGTTTCTGCACACTCTGGATGTCAGTACATATTAATACTGAGAGGTTTTCTATACCAATAAAGCATTATAAAGCCATGACAATTTGTACTCAGTTTTCTTATCTGTAGTTTGAGTGTAAGGACATTCATCTGCTTCACAGACTTGTATGATTTTTATATTTATATATATTACATAATTTTTATAATTTATTAATTAATATTTCTCTGGGACCACCAGATGAAATGTTAAATAAAACCAGGCCTGTATAAAAGAAAGGGGAAGGAAAAGAGAAGAGTGAATAATTGAACAGGCAAATAAGAATTAAAGAAGGGTATGAAGTGATTAGTTGAATAAAATATTTATTTACCTAGCTCTGTTACATCTGCTGCACTTAATGCACAATTATTTAGATCAAGAATCTTGCTGTTGGGTTTCTTTCCCAGTTTCTGCATGAACTGGTTAAATCTCTGCTCACCAGATGGGGACTCCGCTTCAGAAATGAGATGCGAGTGTCCATCTGAGCAACAAAGAAATAGGGCCCTGGTTACCTCTGGTACTTACAAAAGGTGTAAAACCTGCCTGAGGCTGCCATGGGAATACTTCAGGAAATGAATTAAATCTGTCAGTAAACCAGGCCCTGATTTTGATCAGTGTTGACTTGAGTGATAAGATCATAATAGATGAAATCATTACAAAGCTCCCGATGCAGAGTGAGGAAAAAATCTCCCGTTGCATCTCTCCGCACCACCTTATGCCAGTGACTTTGGATGTTTGGAACCAGTTCAAGGACATGGAATTCATGCACAGCTCTGAACTGCTGCTATTTGGGATGCACAAGCTGTGTTACCACTGCTCACTACAGTCTGAGCTGGATCCCTCAGCACCCAAAGGCCCTGCAATTGTGTGGTGAACCTGCTGCTTCCTTCATGACAACCCGTGTTCAGCTTCATACATCATCTGTGTAAAGCAGTTCCTGCTTTTCTGTGCTTTGCAAAGCAACACTCACCTCCTTCTTCTATGCAGTTCGTACAGCAAGGAAAATTGCATTTACACGCAATGCTAAACCCTTTAATAAATCAGGAATTTCACCTAATGCCTACAGATGAAAAAAAGGCAGCCAAAATTTACACAAAATAGCAATCTCACTCAGTAGCTGTCCTGTTATTGTTTCCCCAGACTGACCAAAAATCCTTAGGACTAAGGATGGGGTTCTGAGCCTCACCTTCCAGCTCCTTTTTAAAAATAGCTTCGTTTTCCCTGGTGTGAATGTAAAGAACATTCTTGTGTGTGCAAAATAACATACATGATGAATTCCCATTCCCTTTGCCTCCCCATCCCCAGAGTCAAGTGGAAGGAAACATCTACTCTTCTCGTCTTCAGATTGCTTTAGCAGCAGGGTGGACAGAGACCCAGCCTAAATGCAACAAGCCAAGCTACAGCTCAAAGCTTGGCTTGGGAACCAAATAAGCTCTGCAACTAATGCTGACTTCAGCACTGACCTCTCACATGGGAGACCACGAGAGAGGTCACCCAAAAGCTTTATCCCTCCTCAGCAACATGGATCCTACTCCTTGCTTGGCACCTATCAAATTAGGGGGTACATCCTTGACAATGTTCCTATCAGAAGTAAATCCTGGTTAAAAGATAAGCTGTAAGGAGCAAATACAGGATTTTGGCTAGCAAAAAGAGCAACTGATTTTTTATTAAATTAAAATATATACACATGCACATATATTTCATTATTGTACCATCATTACCTTCCACAGAGAGATCTTCCTTCTCACTCTGATCATCAGCTCCAGAGTCGTTTATTTCTTTTTCTTCAATTTCCTTTCTGTCCTTGCCTTCAGATTTCCCAAAGTCAAAGCCCCTGAAGAATTTTTTCATGGCTGAAGGCTGCTCTTTCCTTTTTTCAGGAGCACAGCTCTTTCCTTGGAACTGTTTTATAACAAAGTCAAATGGGGAACTCTTTGGGGTGTCCTCTTCCTGCTTATCCTGGCAGTTCAGCGTGTCATCTTTCAGGGGATCAGCAGACACAGAATTAGCTTTTGTAATGTTCACTCTTGCTTACCTTCTTTCATAATGGCAGTGAGAACTCACCACCGTTGCCTTCATGCTAATAATAGAACAGCACTGTTTAGTTGACCAGACTGAACATATTTGTCCTCCTTCAAAAGGAACTGATAATGCTCAGTGTTGGCACAGCAGATTCAACGGTCTCAGTCCTCAATGGCACAAATATCATTCTCTGCTGCCTTGTTAAAGCAAACTGCCCCCGAGGCCACCCCACCTGGGCAGAGAGTGCTGAGGACTAACCTGCTGCTTCCCCTGGCATTTAATCCCCAGGTTCAGCCCTTAGTCCTGTGGCCTCATTAGAGAAGCAAGGCTGAGATGTCCGTGTTCTGAGGGGAGGCCAGCCTGGCAGTCAGGAAGGTGAGAGGAGGAGGAGCAGGTGTGCAACAGGGAGCACAAGGCCATCCTTGCCTGAATAATGTTACAGCTCAGGGTGGAACATGCAAATGAAACCCCAGCAACCTTAAAGCAAAGCTGAAGTGACAGTGCCAAAACCAACCAGACATCAGAGCTGTGGACACTGGGAATGTGTCACTGCTGGAAGAAACAAACCCCCAGGGAGCTTGTTTGGAACAGTTCAGTGACCTCAGTTTTGGTCACTAATTCACAGGCACAGAACAGTTTGACTCTATAATTTATACATCTTTCCTTATATCTTTTTATGCTACACAAGCTATAGCATCAGCCAGTGATTCTGAAGTTGCTTTGTTTTTCTCTAAACATTAATTGGATGGCCTTTCTTTAGTTGTAATTCTAGCATTTGCCCTCCCCCCCGCCACGCTTTTAATGGAGCAGTCATAAAAACTAAGCAGGCATTCATTGACTTGGTGAGGACTTTGAGGAAAAGCCGGGTACGTGTATGGAGTCCAGCTGTGTGCCATCGGCTGCAGGGGGAATGAGCAGCGCTCAGCCCCCGAGCCTGGAACACAGCAGAGCTCATGAATGGCTTCCTCTGCTCACACAGACCCGCACACAGAACTCATCCCACAATTTGCTGTCATCCACAGAGTACACGAACTCGGTCATTTCAATAACCATCAGTTATAGAGAATGTCCCTGGAATCCCCTTCCCAAAAAAAGAGACACACATGACGAAGTACCAGAAACCCCATGACTTGCATAGGCAGTTTTCACGTTATTATAGCAAGAAATGTGTGTGTGGGAAATGTAAAAATAAAGCAAATGTAATTTTTATATACATATACTTTGTGTGCATTTAAAAATGTGAGTATATATATATATACACTGATGTGCATGTATGTACGTACATTTTCTCATCGTGTTGGAAGTTTTCTGCCATGATACAAGTTTTCAAGGGCAGAGCACTTACAACTACAAAAAGCTGATGCACTGTTTAAAGTCTGGCTCTTAATATGTTGTCACAGCTGTATCTCTTATAAATACAGAGCTGATACAAACCAATGTACTGAGATGTACACGCACAGTTCCTGAGCTGCAGAGCAATTCTGCTTACCCTGGCTGTGATTTCATGCTGTAGAGTGGTATTATTTTAGACAAAGAACATACCTGTCTTTTCCATTGGTTCTCCTGAGGATCCCTTTCACGTTTCACAGCACTTTCAGGGCTTGCAGGAGAGGTGAGCCGTGACATGCAAACAAAACCTCACTCCTCTCCTTAAGAGGAACTTTCCACGTAGTTTTCTCTCACAAGTTTCTGCCTTCATCAGTTTGACAGCAGCAGCTCCGCACACGCCGTGTGTGGGCTCTTCCCCAATGCCTCTATTCCTTAGCACCGTATCCCGAAGTCAGCCTGCTGGCCCTGGCCTCTCTTTTCTGGGGAGGGTTGAGAAGTCCATTTAAATGCTCTGATCATGTCCCAGCTGAGATCGCTCTCAAGGCAGAAATCAGGAAGTGGCCGCACAGCCCTCGATGCTGCACCCAAACCACTGCACCTCCCTGAGACAGCTGTTGTTGGAAGGGGCTGAGTCACCCTGTAGATCAGGTTACAAGACTACCTGAAGAAAAGTTCTTTGTTTTCCCACCCCTTTTGTCCATAGCGGTCAGAAATAGTGCCGGAGGCTGAGCAGAGCCCTGCTGTCAGCAGAGTGTTGCACAGTTGAGTAAGGAAAAGGGATACAGAGCACTCCTGTTCATTTTGGGGCAACAGGAAACACGAGAGGAGGGGTCACACTGCATCATCCACTGCAATCTGCCTGTGGGCAACATCACGATACAACATTACAATGCAATCATTGGACATACCCTATATATACCTCAAACTTCATTGTAGCTTTTTTTTGTCTGTCTGCCCTAAAGTCTGATTGCCATAGGAATTGTACAATTCCTATCTTAACCATATAATGGACATTTATGCTGAACCTCTTTAGCCTTGATAAACCTTTTCAATCTATGAGATCGTCCCTTTTGTGGGCTAAACCAGCCAAACTCTTCTTGTCTCCCCTCATGTGGCAAACTCTCAACTTCCCTTATCATTTCCTGCTCACCTTTGTCTGCACCTGTTGCAGTATAATTTATACTTCCTTAAACACAAGGGGCCATCCATGGACATGTGCACACTAAAGACATATGGGAACTGGAGTGATTTTGGTGGGGAATGATAAAGCTGGTAAACAAAACTAATGATTCCATTGTAAGCAGCTGAGCAGACACCAGCCCTGAGGACAGGCCTGGCTCAGTGTGTTAATGCACAGGGTGGAATAAGGCACAAGGACCCAAAGGATAAGATTAGGAATAGAAAAACTTAAGAATGAACATCATGCCTATGAGAAGTGTCACACTGGGAAACACTGACAGCAGGGAAAACTGCACAAACCCACTGTGAGCAACCATCTCTCCCTGCAGGACTGTCCTGTCCCAGTTTCTGAAAGTAGCATCTCACTACAGACCTATATCCACTGGGAAGGATCACTCCCTATGTGCTCTTTCACTTCACAAGTTCAGGCATCTCAGCTATGCAGACTATGGAAAATGCCAATCACTTGCGTTGGTAAAGAACTTGTTGGATTTGGCAGCTCTTTACTTGTGCTTAACAACAGAGTGACCAGGGATGAAGCAGGGAAAAGCAACCTGTATTTTTTACCATGTTCCAGGTTCTCCTGGCCCAAGACATTTAGTGCCCGCTGCAGTTCAATGAGAATGTGGAATGGGAATATATTTGATAATCTCTGTCCCCTGAAACTGGGGAAATCCTTAATCAGGTTAAGCACCAATTACAGTGGTTGGGCTGGGCTAACTCGCACAACCTGAGCTGTGTTTCAGGTGATGTGCTGCCTGGGCAGAAACTCTTTCATCCCTGGAGGCTGTTGAGTGACAGTGACAACACCTCACAGACTGCCTGTAATTCAGGTAGAAGGGAAATGCAGTTTCACAGTGTCTCCTCTTCATAGAAAGCATATCCTTACCTTTTTTACATCAGCTGTGAGGGAAGAGGGGACAACAGGGTTATGGCAAAACAAAGCAGTTAAAGAGAGTGAGTCAGCTGCACTGGGCTGCAAACATGAGCAGTGCTTTGCCACAGGCTGTGCTGTGAACACACGACATATCACGACAGCCAGGCCCAGCCAGGCCCTGTTATCTGCTGTGTCTGTCTCCTCCGTGACACACTTCTGAGCAGGTGTCCTGCTCCTGCCTCCCAGACCTGTGTCTGCTTCCCGCACCACGTCATGGGCAGCGTGGGGCAAGCTGAGCTTTTGGAGTTTAAAAATAATAAACGCCTTCCCCTTTCTATCCAGTTAAATGGTCTGTGACCATCTGCCGGGTGCTCAGTGTCACATTTGTTTATATCCACTCTGCCCTCTGTCTAGGCTTGGGGCAAGGTTAGGAACAGAACCAATTTTGGAACAAAATAGTTAAAGTTGCATCCCACACAGCATCCATCAGTGAGAGATTAATGTGGATTTTTGTACTTTGCCTCATTGTGACTCCTTAATCCGGCATATATTCCAAAGAAATAATGCCATTAGAGGATTAGTGCCACAAGTTCATTTGAAAAAAAGGATTTGCAAACACTGAAATCCTATATTCTATGTACTTAATCACCAAGTATCATTTTGGGGATTTCCTCTCCCTTTAGTAGTGTCTCTTTCAACAAAATCCAAGCAAAGTAACAACTCTGTTTGGGATGACCCTTATTATCCGTTAAGGAAAACAAAACCCCAAGCATCTGGTATAAATAATGCAGAATCTAAACACACTGCACTAAACCCATCCTTGCTTGCCTTACAAATGCTGCAGTTATACCAGGGAGGCCCAATATTTATATAGAAATTAATGATTTGGGTATTTATCTGCTAGGGATTTTTGATACTTTGAATCCTGTAGCACATAGCAACACTGTGACCTTCGTTTGCTTCCATGGCAATTCCCTTCCCCAGCTTTGCCTCCGTGGGCTTCTCTTGCGTGGCCCAGTTTGCTGCCTCAGTGAAGTGGGGGCAGTTTCATGGGGCAGGAGATTGCTGGGGGTGGAAAAATGTTTATTGCTCCATGGTTGACTTGGCCAGTGCCAGAGGATTCACCCTCGGGCTGTGCTGACACGGAACACACGTGCCAGGAGCTGCTGCCAAATGGAGACAGGGGAAGAGTGGCCTGATCCAGCACCAAGTTCACTGCCCCCGTCTTTCCCAGCCACATACATCAAGCCATGCTCTCCACAGCTCTCTCCATCCTCTCTCTCCTTCTCTGTCCCTTCCACTCAAGCTCTGACTTTGACCCCTCATAAATTCGGCCTTGCCCACACAGCTGGGAAGCCTTCAGCTGGCACTGGTGCTGTGCCACAACATCTGTGTCATCCACTAATTTGATGCTGACTGTCTTCACACCCAAGCAATCCACAGAGCAGCAGGGATCAGCTTTAGGGCCAGATAAAATCCTTCGGAAGAGACTGCACACAGGATAAGGTGGAAAGACCATTCCCGAAGGAAGAATGGACACAGCTGCACTCACTGGGAAGTGCTCTGCAGAGCCAAGGTTAGGAAACACAGCTCAGGCTTCCAGGAAAGCTCAGGCTTTCAGCAGTTGCTGCCCTCTGGATAAACATTTTTTTTTCCATGTATTCTTACAGTCTCAGAAATATTGTACAACATTGACACTTCCCTGGAGCAAACTCATTCCAAACTTCCCAGATCAGTGTGCGTGCCTGAGGATTCTATTTGATCCAAAGTGTTTGAATATCCTCATCTTTTCCCTCAAAATAAATATTCAACCTTCTGATTTTAATGGCCCAGCAGCCTCAGTACTTCCTGAGGCAGCCATTTAAAATACATTTCACTGTGTGAAATGAAATGAAAACTAAACCCAACCACCTCGTTCCATATTTATGGACAACCATAGAATGCTCACATGAGGGGTTTGAGGAGGCACTGAGAAGATACGAAGCCAGATAAAACCTTGGGTTCATAAATGTGCATTGAGTAACCTTAAACAGCCCCCTAAACTCCGTTAGACTTCGTGGGTGGAAAGGCTGAGGAAGATTTTGACATTTCACTGTACTTTAATACTTTAAAACGCAACAAAAAGTAAAGTTATGAAACTCTGGTGCCAGCATGTAAAAGTGAGCTCTGCCCGACCTGAGGGGGCTGTGCACTTGGCAGGACAAGGCCAGGTTCAAGGCCAGGTTGGACAGGGCTTGGTGCAACCTGGTCTAGTGGAAGGTGTCCCTGCCCAGGGCAGGGAGGATGCAGTGAGATGGTCCTTAGGGTTCTTTCCAACCCCAACCATTCTGGGATTCTATGACAGTGACATGTGCTGGACGGACTCGCTGTGAGCAGAGGTGTGTGACAGCCCCTGCTGCCACTGATTTATTACAGCTATAAGAATTTCAACCTTGGATATACCAACACAGCAGCTAAACACAAACTGTAGAATTCTAAAACATATGTTTTTTTTCAAAGCCAGAATTTACCCTATGAACTATTAAATATTAGCAATGATAATTAGATTTCTCCAACTACTCACTCATATTGAATATGTGTTTTGAATTCCATAAAATTAAAGACTAAAAGATCTATAGCAGCAAATATATATTTATGTCCTCAGTGCAGACATTTTTAAGATTCTGATATCGAGTTACTCCTTTTTAAACAGAGCTACACAAATAGAAACTTAATGTTTCATTCTCTTTTACAATATACAAGACTAATGGAGAAGATTTTCAGTCTGGAAAATTCTTTTTAGTTGAACTTACGCCAGGATTAATCCCCTTTCAGTTAATCATTTACATGAATGGGCAATCTGCAGAGTTCACGCAAGGCCTGCAAACTATATTAATTACTAGAAACCTAATTACAAATCAACAGAGTCAAAGGATCAGTGGTGCTTCCACACGGTACCATCTGGTACAATGGGGCTGGAGAGTTCAGCACAAGTCCCCACTGCATTGTGTGCGACTTCAGCCTCAATGGGTGTTGACAGAGAGAGCAAGTTTATGCAGATACAGGAGCTGGTTGTAAAGCATTTTTAGGGTAATCCTAAATGACAGCACCTGATCCCTGTATTCTGGCTGTTATTTCAAAAGTTAGTTGAAAATAAATCCTAAATCCATACACAGGGTAATGGGAAAAAAAAGTGGCTAAACAGGCAAATAGGAAAATGTCTGCCATGAAATGGTTAAATTAGAGGTATAAAATGTGTGTATGGTCATGTTTTGCTTTGTTAATTATTACTCCAATATAAAAAGGCATGTATAGAGTGAAATTCCATAAATGACATGAAATTCCATAAATGATATGAACATGGCACAGTGCAGCTTCCATTATGTTTAGTGTGCATGCATGGAAATGGTAATTTAATTTTATCAACTGATTTGCTCTTTCAACATGTGGTGAGTTTAAAAGTTTTGACCAAAACATGTTACTCTTATTTTATACCATGTTAGCCAAACAAAAAATCAGGTCTTTGAAACCTCAACTTTTATGGTTTCCAACCATTTTGATTCAGGGACATGTAAAATCCAGTCTTCTTTCCCCATACAACATTTGGTCAATTTAATTTCCAAAGGATCTTAATGTTTTGCCATATTTCATCACTCAGATTCACTCATTGGCTTTTGGAATTGAGATCAGCCACACTAAACAAAATTTAGTGGCTTTATTTTTGTCTAAAGTTTGGCTCCAGTTCTCTCTCTGATTAATTCCCAGATTTCCACTGGGAATGAGGCAGCTGTGTAATCCACCTGGTTTCTCCAAACTTCTCGCAAGACCTGTGGTAAATGTAATGCTTTTCCACTGAACAACCAGTTGTGTTGCACCCTGTTCCCTCTGCAGTCAGTATCTGCTGGCCCTGTCAGTATGAATTTAGTACAGGAAAACACCAAAGTTGGGCCCTTTTCAGAGTGTCCTGCGACTCAATAAGGAGCTGCCCCGCTCTTTATTGGGCTGAGGATTGGGAAAAGAATTAACTCCCAAGGAATGCTCTAGCTTGAAGGACATTCTGCACAGCCAGGACATCAGTGTTTACAGCTTTGCCTGTTCCCTTCTCCGGTTATTTTTCAGTTTCTTGTGCAGCAAAATCCCACCTGTTTCTAAGCCAGTGTGTCACTGTAAAGTCCGGTGTTTGTTCCTAATCCCAGGATTCTAGGACACAGCTTCTTGTTCAAACTCATTCTTGCAATTCCCAGACTACAGGTCCTAGACTTCCTAACGCATCCCTCCTCTCCTCACTTATGCTTGTGGAATCTGTGCTCTTCTAGATTAGACCTTTTGGGGAAACATGGAAGGAAGTGATGTTTAGATAAAGAATGTGATGTATCTGAACAGCAATTTCATTTTGGGCAAAGACAGGTTGATCTGTGATAAATAAGCCATTTACTAGGTTCTGTATCAGTCCAGTTAATTTCATTATACAGAAATACGCCTCCACTGAAGTGAAGATAAGTAGATTCTTATCTTGCTTCAGTAGATTTGATAAGGACAAGAAATAGGGATTATCACTCTTTCACAGATTCCTCACTTATGATAGACAGTGTTTAGAAATAGTGGATTAAAACCTGCTTAGATTCTAGTGTAGCAAGTTCTCTACTTGAACAAATCCATTCCAGCACTGCATTTTGACAAGCAACATAATTCTTGAACTGCTAATAAAATTATCTAATACAATTTTTGCCTTCCATTTTTGAAGACTGATAGATTCCATCAGCCGAGTCAGGTCTGTCACTGACTTTGTCAAACGGGAACAAAGAAAAGTTGTGGCCCAAATCAGTGCTGATAAAATGTCGATTGACAATGGTAAGATCATATCTACTTTAGTGCAAAGAGCTCATTCCACACTGATAACCCATTCTGGTACTCCAGGAATTGTGAAAGAGGTGAAGTAGTTGATATTTCTTTTGAAATTAATGGAGATAGTCTTCTTGCTCTAAATTCAGCTTTGGAATAGTACCTAAACTGCCCAAAACTCTACTTTGTCCCATTCACAATTCATCTCCTACATCCCTTTCTCTCCCTCCTTTGCTGCTTTGACATTTTTCCTTCTGATGAAGACGACTGGCAGGAAGAGGAATGCTGAGAGACACACAGACCACTGCATGATTCAGGAACACATCCCTGCCTGATGCCTGCAAAATCCAGTCAAGAACAACTTGGTCTTCTCTGGACAGGGACCACTGAAGCATCTTTGTGAACTGTGTTTGTCACAGTTCACTGCAGCCACAGCAATCCTGCCTCTGTGCCAAAAACCAAGGGCTCAGTGCCAGGGATCTTGTGAAGCAGTTTGTTCTCTCTCCAAACTCCCCTCATTAGGTAAAACAGGAAAAAATAAATATATATCCTTATTATATTCCTGGGTTTGTTTCTACCTCAGGAAGTAATTTTTCCTAGTATTAAAACTTTTGTGGTTTCCCTGAAATGTCGTTCACAAGGATTAAAACATCTGATGAAAAACGGATGCTGATGCAAGACTTTGTTTTTAATTTATTTGGGCAACCCCACATCTTACACAGCATTTGCTTCAACTTCACCCAGACAATCTCAAAAAATCAGAGCAGAGGAACTTATTTCAAGACCGTATCTACTCATTACATATCAAGTCAAAGTTTCTGTAGCCAGCTACAGACTGAGTGGAGTGGACTGAACACAAGCTGAAAATTATCTTTAAGCCTGGAATGCTCCTTTGCTTCCTTGTCTGCCTGCACATGCAAAGATCTTGACAACAACGTGAAAGTTATTCTCAGGTTATTTTAGCAGGTCTCTAATTAATTTTTTAAAGGAAGTCCTAAAATAATATTTAAAACCTACTATTGAATTTTTTTTAAGCAATGTTTCTGATTTTCTTCTTTGTGAAGAAGGTCGAGAAAGCAACAAAAGAGCCACGATGGCATTTGCAACAAAAATATTTAGAGAGCCACAGTCACTTAAAAAAAATCCCATATTAGATACTGCATATGTATTTTGTGTTATGTTATAAAAAATTAGTTTGTTTTCTGTGAGGATGTGCTGAACTATAGCAGAATTACACCCCTTTGCTAACAATAACACTTCCCTGAGAGTGATTTTCAGTAGGAATGAGCCCATTTTCTTCAGGTTTAGGCATTGTTTTAGTGTTTGAGAGAGGATGAGGGACAATTTTTAGTTGTTGCAGTGAGCACCTGATGAACTTGAGGCAGGTGTCCAAGGATTAACAAACATCAACACTGTTGTACCATCAGCTGACATGGATACTGGAAGAATCTAAGCACTCCGTGGCATTTCAAAACCTGCCATTTCTAGGAATTGGTTCTGGGAGCCAACTCCCGGCCAGTGAGAATTAAAGAGTAACTTGCCGGCTTGAGCAGTATAACCATCTGATCCCTGTGTTAGCCTCACAATATGCTTAACAGGATTTCCACCTTGCAGTTCCCCCCAATCCAATCGGATACACGGTTCTGGGATATCACAGTTCTGGGATAACTGCTTGCCAACGGTCAGAACCACACCCTCTCTAAAAATCAGCGTAAATAGGTAAGACAACAGTGAGAGCCCGGCAACTGCAAACCTTCTCTCGTATTTCTTGTTGGAACAGGAAGATTTTAAGTGAATGCATCAAGCATCTTAAAAGCTAACAACGGCTTAGCAGGTTAAATGTGAAATAGGTTTATCAGCTCAGTGTAGTGCTCTTCATGTAATTATGTTTTTACAGCCTGGTTAGGGGATGGTATTGGAGAAGAGCTTGTGATGTCAGAGGGGAGGGCTTAGGAGCAGGGATGAGGGCTAATCAAGACAAGTTCAGTTTGTATTTAAAGTAAAGTCAGCGTTAGTTAAGGCAGTTTTTGACATGTTAATCTTGATGTGTTTCAAAAGCTGCCAAACACACTACTGAGGAAGACTTTCAGTCACACACTCTTGGATGTTCATGGTGTCTTCATTTTACCCAAAACTAAGGTCTGCACAATAGATGTAAGTATACATAAAACAAAAAGTGCTGGTTGTTAGTGTAAATGGTGATGCAACACCTGTTAAGCAATACCAAGGGGTGTATGATTTTTCAGATTTTGATAGGAAAGTCTTGTCTAGCGACAGAAACGGAGCAGGTCAAAGCAAACTTATTCATGATGATTTTACGTAAGAGCAGCACTGGAGTGCAGAGAGTAAAGTTAGGAATAGGCAGAGGTGATGCAGAAAAAGTAAAGTATGTGATTAGCTATATTCCGCTTTCTCAGCAATCTGCTATCTGTATTCCTATGGGTAAATAATTCTGCATGTTTGGGTGGAAATGCTGGATTTTTTATGATATAAACTTGATAATTTTAGATATACTTAAAGATCTATTTTGCAAATGGAGGATTTTACTTTGGGAAGGTTTGTCATTCCATATTCAGTATTTTAGTAGAAAACTTTGCATACCGATTGTGTTGCTTAATATATGTGCACCAATGTTTCACTGTCTTGTCTAACTGTAACACAATATTCTTAAAAGCTAGCTGGTTGTTTATATATATATAGATCTTAATCTTTGTCATAATTTATCTTTTTAAAGTACAATAGAAAAACCTCAGCATTTTACAGGTACTTCCTGGAGCAGTGGATTTTCTAAATCAGTGTGCAATCAGAATTAATCAAGGCCATCATCACACAGATATATTTGGCTCATTTAGTCTGATGAACCCACATCAGATTTACCCAACGAAAATGTTGCCTGTGTGTGTAGCCATCATAACAAACCCCAGTGCTGGCAGCTTGTGGAACACCAGTGAATGCAGTGGGATATGTTTTTGAAAAATAATATCCTAATGTAATAAGAGTTCCTTACAGTTTGTTATTACCTGAATCCGTGCATGGAATTAGCTGTAGACTGAGAAAGGCTTGGGCACTGTTATATTGCCTTCAGAGCCAAAAATTCAAGTTCCTTAGTTACACAACATGTGAATTTCCAGATCTCTGCAGTGCCCCAGAGATGTGGAAAGAGTGAGAGAGGGAGGCAATCCTAACTCGAGTAATTTCATCATGGTCTGATCCTTCAAACTGGAGCTGGCAATGTTCAGTCTGTTTGAGATGCTGATAAAACAACAGTGGTTTTAGTATGTGACACGTGTGACTTACAAATATTTTAATATACCCGCAGATATTTTTTTTCATGTAAGTATGCACTGTCTCTTGCTTTGTAATAAAGAAAGCTGACCTGGAATGATTAGTGATGAAAACCCACACCATCTTGATTTACCTTAGTGGTCTAAGACACATCAAATGCAGTTCTCTGTTTTATTGGAGGATTTGGGAAAATCCAAGGGATCCTGCCACAGTATTTAATATCCTGACTAAAGGGTCAGATACTGAGGATTCAGTGTAAGTTTTCTAGATTTAAACTCTTAGTTAGCCAGTTAAGTTAAAGAGTTGCTAAATGAAAAGAGTTTTAAATAGCCTTCCTAAAACCCTTTCCTCTTTCCACTACCTGGTTTCTTTTGGCACTGGGAGAGTTGTCATTTGCACTAGTATTTCATGTTAACGTGAGACATAAATCCCACTGAAATTCAACTGCATTTTATTTGGAAGTACCAACCTTGCCCTCCAGTGATTAGAAAGCTTTCCACCCTCAGACTTCCATTTCCAGTATTAGTAAATAAATAAATAAATAGATACATAGATAAAACCCTACTTATTTTTCTATGCTTTAAAATTAAAATTATTAAAAAGAATTTAGTTTCCTTTTAACTGATCCCACTAAAGTCATATTTTGCAATTTTTAGGCTTCTAAAAAAGTCCAAGACAAGAGGATAATGTTTCAAATGTCATCCCTAATTATGAAATAAACCCACAGGGAAAACAAATGACATCATGCTTTTATCTCTGTATGTATAACTGATGTAACAGAAAGACTCATTCCTTGTAAACACCTTCTCCCTGTACCAGCTTGCCAGGATACAGGGTGGGTGTGCAATGTCACATCCATGTGCACAAACACACTTTCTCCTCTACAACCACTATTTTTACCAGTTCTTGCCTGGTTATTGAACTTAAATTTTTAACAGGAATAGTTCAAGCCCTCAGTGTGACCCCAGCTGGAGCCTTTGGGTGCTGCTACGAATGCAAATAAATAATAACAGCCCTGTGGTTCTGCAGAGACCAGTCCTGTGGTTACAGCGCTGAGCGGAGAGGGAGAAGAGGTGAGCACAATTCCCACCTCAGCTGCTGGCTGTCCTGGATCCATATGCCTCCAGTGCCATATCAAACAGCAGGACTGCTCCTTTTTCCTCCACCATCTGTCTCTCTCACCTCGTAGGTTTTGTGGGATCTCAGTGTGTGTTTGTGCTCGGCACAAGGCATCCCCACCTCTGGTTTTAGTCAATGCATCACTGCTGCCTTAGTGGCACGCAGGAGGAAGTTTCCCTTTGCCTTCAGCCATTCCAGGGGAAACAAGATGAACTTCTGTTATGAACCCAGCTTAGTTCCTGAAGGATTGAGTTTGCCAGTACTAAGTTTGACTACTTCCTGAGACCAGTGTGTTTAAAAAGCAGAAAGAGTGACTTGCTGCTTGCAATCTGCCCAAAATGCTGGGTCAGAAATGGGGAAACGTCCGTGTCTCCAAATCCCTGTGAAGGCATGCAATGCAAACTCTTCTGGCTGACACACAGAGTATAAATATAGTTATTTTCCTTTCTTTAGGGAATGTATCGTTCTCAATCCAGTTTTAGGATTACACTCTAATCTCAGTCTCTGAGCAGTCTGTGCCCACGTATCTAGGATTAGAATTTAGCCCCACAGCCTCTCCAATGGCACCTTACCCCAATTAAGAAGACATATTTCATGTTCCTCTATGACATAATGTTAATATAATTGCTTCTTTGCTTTCCGAAAGTCATTTTACTTGTCATCTGGGGACTCTGGAATAATTACAATCTCTAGTTTTGTGACTCAGCATAGGTTTAGAGCAAGAACTCTCGATCCTACAGTTAAGGACATTAGGAGTATTAATAATATTGGAATATTTATCTATTTTTTTAAACAGCAACTGACTTCTCAAGTAATCAGGAGAGGTTTTTCTAAAAAGGAAGCCAGTGGAAACACAAATGAGGCAATATATGATTTCAATCATAAGCATGGATACATATTTATATGTTTGACTGATCTCTCTGCTATGGATTAACTGAGCATTTTAAACAATACTCAACTTCTTCCAAACAGTCCGTGGAGCCACTGCTGAGGTACACTAAACATTGACTTTCAAAAATGCTAATTCCATGTGCTTGATATAAATAAAAGCAGTATTAGTTAATGAAATCTTAATGCACTTAACTACAAAAACAAGCCTTCCAACAGGCCTATATTATACATAAGACTATACCGTGTCTTGCCAATGCAATTAATACCACGGACACACAGCCTGGGACAGACATTTTGAAACTGCATGGTAGCACGATTAGATTTGCAAATGCTTCTGGTTCATGAAGTTCGTGTCTTGCCACTTCTCATCTAATAAATTGAGACAGAATTAGTCCTGGGTGAGTGGTTCTGCCTGCTGCCAAGAAGGGTTTGCTAAGGGTAAAACTCTAAAAGTAGAGATTAACTTGTCTTCATCCCTGTAATGTGCTGTACAGCCAGGATTTGTGCAATAGGATCAGAGCAGAGCCATATATGAATCTAACGCTGGACAGCTGGTGTGTATGAATTTATATGAACCCTGATGCCAGATTTTGAGCTACCCTCAAATCCCAGCTAATAAATGTATCAGAACTATACTTTCCCTGTTCCCTCACAGAGGCTTTGCTGATGTGGTTTCTCATATGCCCATTCTTATGAAAACAGTCTGAACCTTGAGTACCCTAAATTTGACCTACCAGGCAGAACCACAGCTAAGTAACCAAAAAAGGTGTTTTTCCAAATGGAATAACATAGATTAGTCAAGTTCAGTACCTCCTCCAGACACAGAGTTACATACAAGTCTTTATAGGAGGTTATTAAGCTAACTATTTATCTTACCTGATCAATTCAATACTTCCCTGAGCAGGAAATTCTGGGAAATTCAGAAAAAATTTAATACAGGTAACATATACATGCAAAACATGTCTTTTGTGTTAAATTTGAACCAAACCGATATTCTGCCATTCAACTCGGAGAAGTAAATTATCATTTTGGTAGAAATAACATGTCAATTTTTTATCACAAATGCCGGAGTTATTTTTACGTATCTGAGAAAAAAATCTGAGCTAAGATAAAAAGGACTGATTATCACACCAATGAGGTCATGAAGCAGCTCCAGTGAAAACCCCATCAAGGAATCAAATGCTCCTTTTGGCTCATGATGATTCAAAAACTGGGTCAATGGAAGCAGTAAGCTAGAGCTTGAGTGGAAGAAGGTACCAATGGATTTTCAATACTATTTTTCAATGCTGCATCTTTTCCCTGTCAAACCAACACACCACATAGTCTACTTTTGCAAGGCTGGGTTGTTTATGTGATGCACATTGCCTGAAGCAATGGATGTTTGCCTGAAGTGATGTTCTGTGACCCTTGGTCATCTGATCTACCAGTAAACATGGATCAGCTCCACCGTGGATGCCGCCACATTCAATACCCCACATTCAGGGAAACCCTCATTTTTTTAAAAGAAAGTTTTAAAGAAAATTCTTTAATAGTTTCTGATTCAGCTCTGAAAGGAGGCAGTGTGAGAGGCTGCCTGTCAACAGACACTGTATCACACCTCACACAAAACCCAGACTTGTTTTAGGGACTGCACAGACAGCACAGAGAACACCACAGCAACACTGGTGCTACTGGTTTCTAACCACAGTTACTGCTGTGGATAGATATCTGTCACAGCAGGCATCGTACATGGGATCCCACGTGGGGGATCTGGGTCAGAAAAGACGGGCCTTCTCCCACTAGGGTTTCCATGATTCTACACTTTAAAGTTGAATCACCTAATTTTAGTCACAGGTGTGATTTTAGGGGCAAGTTCTAGGTAGGCCTGACGAAGAAAGTCCTTCACCTGTGTCTCTTTTTCCCACGCACGGACATATTCCCCAGAATACAGCACATTCACAACTGTGACTAAAACAGGGAATTGATGCATTCCAGCAGTTCCTAAAAAGCAAAAGGGGTCCAACTTGTCAATCATCTGACAGACGAAATTTTGTCAGTGGTAATACTAGTTTTTAAGGGTTTTTTTCCTGATTTACTAGAATAAAAAGTTTAAAACCTGGATTTTTTTTTCTATTATATCTCTCTGGAACTCTGCTGGTTTCTTTGCTCCTTCATATCACAGAATCATAAAACAGTTTGGGTTGTAATGGACCTTTAAGTCCAACTATTTCAATCCTCCTGCAACAAGCACTGACATCTTTAGGTGGATCAGGTTGCTCAAGTCAGATGCACCAGGCAAAGGCCAAAGGCCAGGCTGTAAGGAGGTCAGCATGAAGTTTAGAATTGCAGTTTATTTTGCAGAACATTTAATACAGTCATTTATCCATGAAAAGAATGGACAATGGCTCACTGGACAATATGGTGTGGCAAATACCATCATCCCAGTTGCCACCTATTTTTTGAGCTGCTGAAAAGTTTAGTTCAGCACTAAATCGCTTTAGTACTGAGCTTTAAAATGCTTTAGCAGCTCAGAAGCACTTTGGCAGCTCAAATGCTCTTCATGAAGCACCAGCATCCTAAATCGCTTTAAGTCTAAAGTATCCTAAAAAAAAAAAGGCAAATGGAAATATATCCAGCAGCACATGTTTGGATAATACATATGTCAAGAACGAAGGACATGGTGCTAGTCTTGGATTTGACAGGATGTCTGCTGCCAGGAAGACCTGAATCTTGGCCAACACAGAATCCAGCATTTACATTTACAAATGTAAAGAATTTTTTAGTTTGAGGGAGCACCAGTGGGGTGGTCCAAGTGCAGCCTCTACTCTCAGTCTGAACAGCTGAAATGATTCACTGGTCTACCTTTTGGAAAACTCATTTTGAGGTTCAGACCGAGTATCTTCACCATACCAAGGAAATGGTAAATTCCTGAGAAATGTGAATGAGATTGAGAGCTTTTCCATAATTCTTTTTCAACTCACCAATAGGGCAAAGGCAACAGAAGAAGTTATAATGATTAATCTAAGTTATAAATGACTTGGGCAACAAAATACGAGATTTGGCTTCCAGCTGATTTTTGGATAATGAACAGTGCTCCTGTCTTTGCATTTCACTCATTGTTTCCTCCAGATTTCCAGCCAAATGCTGGCTGAACTCATGGAGCTGTAACTCTCTATCTACAGTATGAGAACACTTCAGCATTACATCTTCCTTCTTTCAGAAGACAGAAAGAATCCATTTCATCAGAGCTAAATGGGGATGGAAATTCAAGTCCTTACTTTCAATTTACTTGGAAAAAAAAATTAAAAATCAATCTTTTGCTGTGCAACTCTGGTTTGAAATGAGCATTCAGATGCCCCTGCTGCTGCTTTTGGAGCTGCCCTGCTCCCTCTGCCAACTCCTCAGCTTAAAGCATTTCACACAGGATAACTTTTTAACATCCAGGCTCTGCATTACAGGACTTGCTTGCTTTATGACCTATCTGCACAAATAATCCTGCTGTAGATTATTCACCCAAAATTATGAGCAGGGCGTACTGTGATTATTCATTCCACTGGTTTCACGATCATTTTTAATCTAAGCTTCATCTGGCTTTATTCACCTGTCCATATATGGGTAATTAATCTGAGTTTCACTTGTTTTATCACTGTTTTCATCACTTCAAAGCATGCCATTTTACCTTTCCTACTGCATTTGGTAGCCCTAAGGGGTTGATGTCTCTTAGAACAGCTCATTTCTACCATTTCTTTTCATCCGTTTAACTTAGTTTGCAGTAAAGAGGGCTCCAAACTATTACAATTCCCAAATGAAGCCGAAGATACCTTGCCTTCCTAAATATGAGCATGTCACTAATCTCGGGGCTGCTGTGCTACTGCAGGCAAAGGCTCTGGCTTAATTACATCCTTTTGAGCTGCTGTTTCCCAACATCCCGACTTTCCTTGCATTGTAAGATCCAAGGACACTGAACAACTTGCTGTAAACACAGCCCAATTTGCATTGTCCTGAAACCTGAAAGTTTCTATATGGAAAACAGCACAACCCACAAACACTAAAGGGCCCTGCTGTGACTGGCAGGACTACCTGCTTCTCTGAGAAATAACTGGCATAACCTGCTCTGTTCCCCACATTGTTGAATGTCATTCCTCTCTTTGGCCCTGCTGATTCATTTTCTTACACCAGCAAAGCTGGTGCTGTCTTCTTGCAGCATGACTCCTCGGGAGCACATGAGGAAGATGTCTATCCTGGGGGAACAAGGAGCACTGGAAGAGAAGCACCTGTACCGATTAGCAAGTGGAATGGCAGCAGGAGGTGAGCAGGGAGGAACCCAAACTACATCTGTTTATAGGATTGCTAATTCCGCTACAATATACAAAAACCAGCCAGGTTGGATGTCTTTAAAAGGCATTTCAAATTTATCTTAGGAGTAACTGCAGAAACATTTCTCTAAGGTAATTTAAAGTTAACACGGGGGGCTCTTGGCATTCAGACTTTGATTAAGAGATGCTGAGCATCTGAAAGACAAGTCAAGGTCACAAAAGAACTTAGCAACAAAAGCCAGAGCTGGACATTATGATGTTCTGGCTCACCATTGTAGGCTCTCCTTTCTAGAGTTGCTGTTTCATAACAAGGCAGGTTCTAGCTAATAAGATTTTTCTAAAAATGAAACTGTATTAGAAATAAAAGCTCTCTTGAGCAGAGAACTTAACCTCCATGGCTATCTTCTTCTATTTCATGCTGTCATGTGAATTATTATTCACTGTAAATTGTCCTTTTGTACACTTGACTGTGCACATCCTCGTTTATTTTTAATACTGTTTGATTGTATAAATTTGCATTATTTAAACAACGTTATGGAGGCAGCAGAAACATATTTTGTAGTTGTTGCTGTTAAAAAAAAGTGAGATTTGCTAACTCGTAGTAAAGTACTAACCCATACTTGTGGGGAAAAAAACAATGATTTTTTTCTGGTGAAGTTGTATAGCAGACAGAACCACTTTCTAAGTTGGCACGCTGACCCCAGAGCTGTGTCTGCTTTGTGCCAGAGCTGCGGCAGCGGCAGGAGATGCTCATGAGGAATCAGCTGATGGCAGTGAACCCCCAGCTGATGGCGCCGGGCCAGCAGAGGGTGCAGGCGATCCCTGCCCAGTTCGAGCCGCGCCTGGTCGACAGGTACCGGGCACCACCTCCCTGTTACAGCACTGCAGTTGTAGCAACTGTGCTGTCCCTCAGCATGTGCAGACTTTGATTATTCTTAACTCTGCATATCTGAATCTACTTTTTTTTTTTTCCCCTCCCAGAGATCTGTAACCTTCCACTGAAATGATGGCCTCGGCTGATCCCAGACAAATCCACATAGCCTCCCACCTTGGACCCACAGTCCCGCAGCACCCGAATGTGCCAAACATGTTGGCCAACCGAGTTTACCCAGGCCCAGGTGAGGAAGCAGTGTCTGCATCCGGAAAAGTGAGAGTGTGTAAATGAGAGAGCAAACTGCACCTACTGGTTTGCCGTTGGTTTGTTGGTGTCAGTAACAGTTTATTTTCTTTAGAAAAACAGTCTCACTGAATGGAAACAGCCTGTCCACCAGAGAATCTAAACTGTGCCAGTTTAGGTGTAAACATATCCATTATAGCTTTTATTAAATACACTGTTTTTAAAGTAATTTGCATGTTTTTCTACTCTCTTTTTCTTTTTGTATTTTCCAAGCATCTTCACATCTCAAAAAAAGGCTGTAGCTAAACAAATGAGCCCAATCAACAACTCTTTCACACCGCATTTAACTCTTGCTCTTGTATGAGTATTGGCTGCTTTATACTCATCATATTCTTTAATGATAGTATCACATGCCACCTTACTCATGTAGGGCAACTGCAAGTCCTTTTAATAAAGGTTCAAAATTACAGGGCACAGCTCCCAGGAGAAGGCTGGATATCACAACTGTGGCACTCATGTCATGCTGCACATAAATTTACTTATTACTTCATACAAAGTGATCATATGGTTCCTTCTTTGAGATGACTGAATGTATTCTCAATGTCACATTGATCTATAAAGAAGTATTTCTGGCTTCAGCTTTTTTTCCCACCTAATGTGGATCTCAAATAAGAGATTCCCTCAAGAGGAAATGTAATTTAAAATTACACGGCCTCCCGGCTGAAAACAGTCTTGAAGCAGCAGGTTTGCTTTGCTCAATTGATGGTTATTATTTTCTGAGCAGTCATATGTACTTCAAAGACTCCAGCTAAAACCACCCTGCTGTGTCCTTCCTTTCTTTATGGATAACAGCAGATATTCCTAACTACAGAACTGATCCTGCAAACACCTAATGCTGGACTTCATGTTTCTTCTACTCAGTCCCGCCAAAGCAACGACCACAAATAGGATTTGACTTAAAGTCATGTCTGCTTCCTGGTGGAGCCCATAGTTGAAGTCTTAAATAGCTTTTTAAAGTGTCTCTGCATCGCTTTGGGTTTTGTGCACTTGCTTGAGGGAACAAGTGAATTTTAAAGACTTATTTTTAACCCTTCCCTTTAAGGATACAGCTTTCTACAACCAGAATCCATGGAAGCTGTGGCCAGAAGACAGGAATTGGCTCAAAAGCAAAATATTGCCAGGTAATCCATAGCAAGCTTTGCTCTGAGGTGCCTGTCAGGATTAGGGCAGCAAAGGCAGCTGGCAATTATTAAATCACACATTTATTATTTACTATTTTCAAGTCATCCAGAGAAGCAGAGGATCCTTGATTATCTATTAAGGCCTGAAGCTACAGAACTTTCTGCTTGTCCCTATTCTGCTTTTAGTCTTAAAATGATATAAGAAAAAGAAACAAACCCTTTAGCTTGGTTAAGGAAACAAACAAACTCCAGCCCCAGCCCTTGAACTCTGGATCCAAACACCCTAAAGTTACAAACATCCAGAAACAAATTCAAACCTTCCATCTGTGTGCTGTCACACACAACATTTTAAGCCTCTACAGCTGGGCCCTTGGGATGATTAGCTCTGTCTCCACCCTGCCAGGGTGGGGAGCTTTCTTAGTTTACCAAATAGTTTGAATATCAGGGTGATTATAGAAAAGTCCACGTATTTATTCCAGTCTGAGTGTAATCAGTAGCTGGTTAAGTAACCAGCAGCGCCCTCCCTCACAGCCACACCATTTCCATAGCAGAACTCTGAACTCAAGCACCCCTGCCCTGGGCTGCAGCACAGCACTCAGTGGTAGCACCCCTCACACAGTGAGACTAAGAGCAAAGCGTGGATAAATTACGAGTAGGCATCTGGAGAGAATTATGACAGAAGTGTTTTGAGCTCTTCAGTCAACAAAGCTTGATTATTAGCTTGATTGTTGAACTCCTCCAAGCACAAGATTTGCAGCAGCAATGCGCTTCCCTTAGCTGTTGCCACATGGAAAAAGCCCTGAGAAAAACAAGTAAAATAACCAGCAGCAAGCAGGGCCATCACATCCAGCCTCAGCCACATCAGAGCTGGTCCCACCTGTTCAGGCTCTTCCCTCAGCCCACCACACCCAGCAAAACCCCAATGTAAAAAAACCCAGCCTAAATCCATGAGATAACTTTTTACCTCAGTTTTCTTCCACCCTGGCAATTTCTACTGTGTTCACACTGCTTTGTGCAGCACACATCACCTTCAGCGCTGCCTTTAGTCCTTTCACCCGTTACAGAAATCAGGTGTTGACAGCCTCCTGCACTTGCTGCAGTTGAGATGCTGAGCACCTGGGCCCAAATCCTTGTTTTCAAAGGACCCTGCCTCATACCAAAGCTCAGTGATCTGGTCCTCAGAGGAACAGACCATCTTATCTGGAGGAGTAGCAGGAGTGTAATGCTTTCTGCTGCTTATCTCCGCTTCAAGAGCTGTGTGGGAGTAATGACAGTGGGGCAAGACATACAAGGACACGGTACATAGACAAAACACTGCCACTGGATCTCTGAAAGCAAAAAATCATTAATTCAGAGGCTGTTGCAAAGATGAAAAGAAGGCAGAGAAAAATCCCTGAATGGACTGATCAACTAATTCCTCCTCAACCCAAAGGTCTGAATAGACAGCTTTTGCCCAAACTGTTTTCCTAACAATTTTCCACTCTTCTAGTAGTCAGACTTTCTCTGACCTGTTATCCTCACCGCAGTGTAAAGAAAGCTATCTTGGTGAATTTTAAAGTGCTTCACTCCACAGGCCCTTTTCCAAAGAAAGGTCCAGAAATCCCATTGAAAGCTCCTCAAAGAGCTCTAGTTTTCTGTTTGTTCACTGGCTTGGCTTCAGAGAAAGCTGATACCAGCAAAGGTTGGTATAGCAGAAACAAATACTGCTCCTTGTAGTCTCCGTATCCCACTGGTAAGCCCTCCTACCCACTATTCCAGGGGCAGAAAGCTGGCATAGACTCTGCAGCCTTATCCACAAGGAGGGAGATCAGTTGAACACTTGCCACCAGGATCTAATCTTTTCACACTCTCAGAGCCATGCTCAGGTGCCTGAGGGACTTAGCATTAGCTCTGAATGTCATATTCCAGAGATAATACATTTCTAGTTCTTTATCATTTGCAATATCACTGGAATTTTGCAGTTTTCAGTACAGTTTTCTGATTGGTAATGCAATTCACTTATTTTCTTAGTCTTCAACCCTTAGGACCCTGGAGACAATTTTCCAAACCCCAAGTGAGCATAATCATCTAATAATGCCCAGATTGCCAATACACAAATGACACTTTTTTGTCTGAAATATTATCTAGGGGCATCTCACAGAAGATGTATTTTCCCTTCCTTTTAGCTTACTCTATGTGTGTGACAGCACATTAAATACAGCCAGTTTGCCATCCCATCTGCAGTACTGTAGGGGAGAGACAAGACAAGCAGTTCTCTTGCCTATTCAATTATCTGAGTTTTCATTTATGCTGAAAAAAAAGGTGATGGAGGAAGTGAGCTGCCCTAACTGCCCCTGCTCTGTGTGTCTCTTAGAATGGAGATGGAGATGAGTGCTATCTTTCAGCAAAAGGAAATGGAGAAAGCCCATCGGAAAGGACTGCTGGGCCTGGAAGCACCTTTCCTTTACCACGGGATGCCAGCGAGTCCCATTGCTTTCCGTGGCAGGCACAGGCTACCTGAGGGCCACCTTCCCAGTGACTTGTACGTTCATCGTGCCACCCTGGATGAAATCCATGGGAACACCGTGCTCATGGCAACCAGCCCGTACCCGCCGGTGACCACACTCCAAAGGGAGAGGGGACGTCGGCCAGGGAGAAGGGCTGGAAACCACAAAACTGCGGATTGCAGTGCCAACGGCACCAAGAACCAGGCTGAGGACAAACCCACGGACTCTGCTTCAGCTGCAGTGGATGATGAGAAAGAAGACAAGAAAGAAATAGAGGTGGAGACACCAAACAAACATGAGCAAAGCAAAAACCAGGCTGAGCCATCTGCAGTTGCCAAAAACTGTAAAGAGTTTGAGCAAGGCTTGAGAAAGAACTGTGCTACTCATGAGATTTCTACTGAAACCAACAGCTGCAGCAACACAAATGAGAAGGAAGCCAATAGCTCCTGTGCTGCTTTTGATGACAAATACATGTACCCTTCTGCAATCCCATTCTCAGCGTTACCATATGGAATTCCAGTACCCAACAACCCATTGCTACCTTCAGGTTTGTCAGATCTCCAGATTACAGTTGTATGTTGGTATCATTTGTTTTTATTGATCTGGTCTTTTGTTTCTTCCCCCTGTTTTAAGTAACTTTTTGTTATGATAGTCATCGCAACTAAATGTAGAATTCATATGCTGCAAACAGTAATAACTGAATTCAGTTCCTGCTTTAAAAAGGAATATCAATTAAAATAAACAAAATTGCTCGCTGAAATTGTGAGTTAGTCTCTCCCTTCTGCCCATAACTTTTCTGTATGTCCTAACTCTCAGTAGGCACTATGGGTTAGCAAAGGCTTGGATCCGTTCTACTGAAATATTAGTAAAATTAAAGTAACAGTAAAGTCTGAGGAATTAAAAGTATTGGATAATGTACTCATTAGAGAAAATACTGCAGTATCATTTGTGCGTGTAGTGACTGGTAGGTACAGTGCCAGCAGTAAGCAAAAAAAAAAAATACACCAAAAACCCCCCCTCCAGAACCAGGTACTACTGACTATCTGGTGATTTTGTGTCCAGGACTCCTGTATCTGTCTGTGACTACACACTGCTGTTAATTTATTGGGTTCTGGAGAAGTGTAAAAATTCTCATGTTAACAACCACTTCCTCCTGATTTGCCAGCGAAATTCTACAACCATAACTTCTGTGTTTCCTCCTCCAAGGAGCACATGGCCTGATCCTGAATGGAGAAGACATTTCCTCCGTCGAAGACATTCGCAAGTGGACTGTTGATGACGTGCACAACTTCATCATCAGCCTCCCAGGCTGCTCAGATTATGCCCAGGTGATTATAAACATTCCTCACATTCTCAGGTCTTTGGGACCATCTAGATTTAAAGGTCATCAAATAAATGTAAATGTGAGAGGGTAACTGGTTGTCACAAAATTACAAATATTTTAGTAGTTTTCGTTGTACTGTTAGGAGATAAATACGAAGATAAATCAGTAAAATTATTATTTCCTCCTTTTATTCTCTGTGTCTCAGGATTAAGCATAAAAAATAACCAGTCTGTTTTAGCACACTATGATGTGTTTTATCATTTCATCAGATATTTAAAGACCATGCTATTGATGGAGAAACCCTCCCACTGCTAACAGAGGAACATCTCCTGGATACAATGGGATTAAAACTCGGGCCAGCATTAAAAATCCGCTCTCAGGTATGATCACTAACTGTATGCCCAAGTCACAGACACATAAATGAGCCAGAAGCTCACAGGATGAAATTTTTCCAAACTAAACCACATTTTTTTTCACTGATAAGGTAACTACCATAATACTGGGAGAAAAGAAATTACTCCAGCATAGTTTGCTTTTGCTTCTCTGTATGTTACCACAGCACACAGGGAGACCCTAAGGATACATTTTTCAGGGACAGGCTGTCCCTCTATAGTTTTCTGCCCTCAATTTCACCCACTAATATCAAGTCTCTGTGTGTTTCTGGTGTTGCCTGGTTCTTTTCTTAGTCTTTTCTCTCACTCTTCTCTCATTAAAAACACCTTCCCCACCCCCGGCTGGCAGTTTGCCTTCCCTCTGTCCCAGGGCTGCTGACAGCTCCTGCTGTCAGGCCCTACACTCCCAAGATAAGTATAGACAAGCTCCTTCCACAACCTGGGCTTAGAAAAATACGAGAGAGGGAAAATGCAAGAGATTTTTTTCGCTCTTGCTAACCGCTGATAACCCTTGGAGGTGGCTGGGATCCCCTGGATGTCCCTGGCGTTGCTACACGAGAGTCAACCTTGGTGATTAAACGGCATTAACAGTGTCTCGAGAAGCGATTGCTACAATTGTGCCTTTGTCTTTAAAGGTGTCCCGACGCCTGGGAAATGCGTTCTACATGATGAATCTCCCTCTGCCGGTGCCCCTACCCCCGGCTGCTGGGAAACCCTCGGAGCAGCCCTCGGACATGGCCTCCCCTCTGCACTGCAACAGCAGCGGGGACACGCTGGACAGTCCCTGCTCTCAGGACCCAGAAACTTCCCAAGGAGTGGAACAGATCGTTTCAGAAAGCAGGGAAAATCCCTGTGACACAGCTGGGTCTCAGGCTGACTTCCAGATGATCGCTTTCCAGAAGAGTTGAGCTAAGTCCAGGACACAACATGTTTTTAATAATACACGGACCTCTAGTCACAAAGTGTTTGAGAAGAAGCTACAGCCTGAAACCTCTGTGGGGCTGAAGGAAATAAGCTGCCAATGCAACGTGAAGAAGGGTAGTATCTCAAAGGCATTAAAAACGTAACTACATGTTAGTGCAATTACTTTCAAGTGCAATTCATTGAAAAGAAAACCGATACAGTCAGCAGGTAAATTTAATTTTTCATTAAAGTCCAGTGACAGAAAGCTGTCAGAGACTCAGAGTGCACTGTCTGTCTTACATCTGTCTGACACTGTGCTCCTGTGGGCTGCTGAGAAACTACGTGAGAAAGTCACAGCTTCCACACATGGCTGACTCCTCTTTCTACTGAGCAAAATTTATACCGAAAATTTTTATGGAATTCATTGGGAGAGTATGGAATTACCTTCAGAATATAGAGAAATTTGAGACAATCCCATATCCCATTGCTATTCCAGAACTAAGCCTTTCTAAGTGCCTGGGAAGGGTATACAGGGTATAAAGAAGATACATGGATTAAACGCTGGACATGAAAATACCATGTGTGATAGTAATTTTAATTTTAATTATTCCAAGGCATTCTTATCACCAGGGCTGGGAATTTGGTTTGGGTAACTGCACAGCTGAGATTTTAGGGGCAAGCACCAGCAGACTCTGCCACGAAGACCAGTCACTGGAGGACAGTAACGTTCCTGCAGGCACCAGGCTCAAACCCACCTGGTTCCTACCAACCTCTACCAGAACAACCTTCCTCTTGGAAAGCCCATCACTCAGCAGCATGCTCAATGTTCTTCATTTTGGAAAAGGACATCAATTTTAGCCTGAAAGTTCCCTTTTCTCTGCAAAAATATGGTTTCCCCTCACTTGTGCTAATGATGAGTCATTACAACAAACAAGAACAAGAGAACAAGAAATAGAGCTTTTGGATAAGGATAAACCCCCAGCATTTGCTGTGATTTCTGTGTGACTTATCTTTGTTCCCTCTGGAGGGGTTTGTTCATACACTGGTTTTCCACTGAGGCTTTGGAAGTCAGTGTATTTCCACTCATCTCCTTGCAAGAACACTTCTTTACTCCAAAGGACACACAAATATTTTTGATAACTGAAGTTCTGCGAATTGAGGTTTGACAAGTTGTGGATCTGCTGTACATTGCTACTTTAGATTCTCTCCTCTTAGTTTAGTTTGTGTGGCCTCAAGTACTTAAAGCCCAAGAGGTATAAAGCTGTTTAGATGGTGAGAGGCTAAACACATGAGGAGGGAGAGTATTTTCATATTCTGCTCTTTTACTTTAGCTTAAGATAATTTATGTCTTTGCTGTATTTGTGCACTAGATAATGTGTAATTAGATATTTGCAACAGCGACTTCAGATGTTCATCTTATTATACCGTCCAAACTTTGCAGCTTTTGGAAGAAGGGCAAATACCTGTATTCTTTTTAGCAAGTGCAACAATTTCTAACTTATTTTTGTACAACTGACAATCACGTTGACCGTGTCACCTACCTAATTAAATATTTGGTTTTCAAATGGCATCCCACCTCCTCAATGTATGAAACATCCGTCTCAATCCACACGAGACTTTCTCCACCCCGGACGAGGAATCGCTGACACGGCTCCGGGTGAGTCAGGCCACGAGATGTCGCTGCGAAGCCGCGCGAGGTCACCTGCTGCCCTCCCGAGGGAAATGCAGCACACCTGAGGCACAGGTAAAGGGCACGGATGTGAACACACTGAACTTGGTTTTCTAAAGTAGCAGCAGAGAAGTAGACAGACCAATATTTCCCGGCTTTGATGTGCTTTCAGGAATTATGTTCATATGTAAACGTTGAGACCTTACTGATTCTCATGGTTTTTTGATTTTTCATGCTTATTCCAGCCGCAAAGGGGTTCAGGCAGCAATCACAAGTAACTAAAAAAGCTGGCAGAACTCTGCCACTTAATGACTTCCTGGTGTCTGTGCCACCACTGCATTCATTTCTTCTGCTATCCCACTAAAATCCCAACGGGATGCAGATGACTTATTTTATTATGAGTGGCATCATTAGAAATGTTTCACTTAACATCTGTTGCTGTATTAGCTCATAGTTAATGAAGAAGAGAACGTTTTTTATAAGATGTTGTAGATGTATCTGATTTTGTATCTACACTAAATGTGTGGGCTCCCAGGGACAGAGTCTGCCGTTTCTTTATTTTTAATAGGACCCTGGTTAAAGACAAGATTAATAAAAAGGTACAACAAACATGTAACAAAATGGTTCTGTACTATAAATAGCAGATCTAGGAAAGTCCTGAAAGAGCAGAAATGGCTTATCCTTCCTAGGTCAACTTGGGTTTCTGACCTTATGATTGCTGCATATGATGATGACGTGGAATACATACTCACACAGACCTAAAGAGATAATTCCCTGCTCAATTCCACAGCTGAAAAATCTCTAGAAAATGTTATGAACATATAAGTGAGGCAGAATTCCCACCGTGTCCAAGTCAGGCATTATCCAGCACACAAACACAAGAGCAGGCAGCTAGGTCCACAGTGCCTGGTATTTCAAACTGACCCATACCGATGCTACCAGCTACTTTATAAAAATTTAATTTTTAAAACTTTATATTATTGTGAATCTGCCACAAAATAATGTTCACAATGTTAAATTATCCTTAAAGTGTGAACCACAAAAAATAATCACCTCTGGTTTTTAAAATTGCCTCTATTTTTTACACTAAGTGGAAACTTCTCATATTTTTGACTTTACCCTCACAGAATGCTGACTTGTTGTGCAGTGTTTTGAGTCACCCTCAACATCAGAATTTTACAGGAAAGCACCCAAACCTAGATACAGCTCATTTTGGTCCCTTGCTCTGGTAATGTTCCATCTAAGCCCTTTATTATTCACTGGAAAATAACAAGTCCTGTCTATCACAGAAGGGTTTGGGCTGGAAGTGACCTTACAGATCATCCACTTCCAGCCCACTGTGTTCATCAGGGTTCTGTTACCTGCAGTGGTTGGTTTTGATTAGCCCCTCAGGCTATAATAAAGAGCTGTAGCTGTATTGCTATGGCAATTGCAGTTTAATAGTTCTTGTTGTAGTAAGAGAAAACCTGGCCTCTCCTTTCTCATTTGTTTAGGGTTTGGGGTTTCTTGAACCACCAACTCACTGTTGGTGAGGCTGCAAAGCCTTTAACCCAGCCCACAGAAGACCTATCAAGGCCTATTGTCTGTGTTCTATAGAGAATGATGCAGTATTTTTCCCTACAGTACAGCAAAGACGTGAATAGATGTTTTGATTTATCAAAATTTAAAAGCACCTGTGGCACCTGCGTGCGTGAATTTCTGCACAAATATCAATCAAACCAAACAGCAAAACAGAAAAAGCACTGCTGACCATGGGTGGAAAAAAAAGAAAGCATCGAGCCAACCTGGTTCTCCTCTTTGCTGATTAGCTTTCAGTCCCAGGCTTCAAACAGCTCTGCTAGAGGAGCTCTGCACAGCTGGGATTCGTGGGACTCCAGCAGTTCCTAAATGGTTTGCACTGAAGGATGGTCTGTAAAGCTCTCACTGGCTTCTGGTTCCATCTGGTAAATGGAGGGAAGGAAACTCAAGACTCACATTTTTATGTAACAAATATTCTTAACTCAACCACTTGTAGTCATAACAACAAATCTATGATTTTTATAAAACAATAACATACAGTTTTTCCTAATGCTATATCCTTAGATATGACCATTCTTATCCTCCCCTCCTGCCTCTGCCAAAAATACAGAGATACTAGCAAGCCTTTTTTTTTTTTTTTTTCCCCAAAATCTCAGCTGGTTCTTAAAAAAATGTATTAATGTGTTTTCCATTTATGTGCCCAGGTACAGCCCCACTGACTCCAGCACAATCTGACAGACAGTGGTCTTTAGGAAGATCTGATGTGCCACCCCACACCAGGAGAGATATGCCCTTAATGTCCTTATTAGGATTCAACAGTTATTACTAAAATGAGAATATACTCTTGCAGTGAATAAAGCTGGTATTTGAAATAGATGCAATTAATTACAGAAGGAACAGAATCAGGAGAAATTATTTCTTAGCTCACCTGTGATTTTTGTCAATTATATGTATCAAATAATTCTGAGTCATATAGAAATGAAAAGGAACTTGAATGAGAGGAAGTATTTAAGAAGCTTCTTAGTGAAAGATAATTCTGGAGATTTGTCTAATGAATCTTTGTTGTTCTGCTAAATTAAAAGCCAAGTGGCTAACTAAATATTTATAAGTTTCAGAGATGGAAGTGACTCAGGATATGTCTACAGTGGAGCGTGTTTCTGAGTTATGACTCATGTATTTGTGGGTGGATTTTAGCTCAACCTGCCTTGACAGTACGTGATGATGTACAGCACAAGGCCCCTATTCCTTATGTTTTGAGCCCATAATCAGTGCTGAAGCTGACTGGATCAAAAGGGAGGTCAGTCCAGAGCCTGCATCCAGACATCATCTGCAGATGATCTAGGAAATGGCTCCGAACATATTGCTGGGGAAATTGTCTTCCTCTCTCCCTCCCCTCCTTCCTTCCCTTCCTCTTTCCTTCCTTCCCTCCTTCCTCCCCTCCCTGCCCCTCAACAGAATAGATGAGGTAATTGTGATTTGTGTTCTCCCCCTCTTCTCCCAAAGCCAGAAGGATTATCCATGGGTCCAGTGGAAAAGCTTCTTGCAAGTGAATGGTTTGTTCAGCAAACACTTGCTCTGACTTCTGGTGTGATTTCAACTTCTCTTTTGCAGAAGGCCGTGTGACTCCAGAGACAATTAGTGACGTGGTTGTAGTTCAACTGCCAAGTAGCCTTGTCCTTCTGGTGTGTATGTCACACTGGTAAGCCCACATCATTTTATTGATCCAGGATGACTGAGCCCAAAGCAATCAAATAACAGACAGCACAAATGCCAATAAATTGACAGGAACAAGTGAATTTAAGGGTATAAGAAAATATGTACCAGGAAGTGTAGAACACCGCCTAACTCAGTGTCCTGCCTCTGGGGCCCAGAAAGGACACCTAAAGGAGAGCACAAGAACAAAGCAAACCTTTCAGAATAATTCCTTTATCTCCAGGGACCTGTTTCACAAATAGAGGTGATTCCTGTATTTAATAGTACCTCATGATGGATTTTTGTTCCATTGATGTATCCAGCTGTTTTTTGGACGAAGTTTCCAGCATCCTTACTGCTGTGTTAGATCACACGGCTGGGGTGAAGAAGAGGGAAGGTAAGCTAATGAAATGCTGTTGGTTTGGCTTCAGTTGAAAGAGGAAACCACCCCACTTGTATGCAATATCCTTCCCAACAGCAATTCCAAATCTACCCTAATCCCAAGGGCAGTTGGCCCTGAAGGGGCTGTGACTTCACTGTGAGGTTCTGAAATGCTGCTTTTTGCAGCCTCCCCCTCAGCTGACAGACACTGACCTTAAACACAAACAGTATGAACTTTCACTTCCAGTCCCTGGCTTCTTTTGGGATTCAGCCATTTGCTTCTCTCCTGTTTGCCATACTGGTGGCTGCAAATCAACTTGTTCCACGTACACTTCAGTCTTGCTCTGCTCTGTGCTCCATAGAGGTAGGTCCATCCAGTGCCTCACACAGGAGGACACATTCCCTGGCCCAGTTTCCATCCCTCAGTCCTTTCTTAGAGATCTGCTTGAAGTGATGGGTTTGTTCCCTGTGCTGCTCCATGCCCAGCTGTCCCAGGAAGAGCTCCTGCAACTTAGTGTTTCTCAAACTTCAGACGAATCAAAATTTCTGGAGGGAGAGAAACAAAAAAAAGAAAATAGAGATTAACCAGATAGTCAAGGTGTTTTTCTGGCAGCAAACAGCTTGATGTACTGCAGATAACATACCCTGCAAAAAAAAAAACCCCTGCAAAATGAAGAGCTAAGCATTAAAGATGAGTTTATGAATCAGCAATAGATTCAAAGAGACAGGGGTCATAGGGAAGTAAGACCTTAAAAGAGCCCAAAAGTAGAGGTATGAGGGATGATGGCCCATCACAGGTGATTGCACCCTTCAGGAGGAGGGCAGTGTGACCAGGCAGGAGTCTGGTTCCAAACTGCATCTTCCATGGAGCAGGGAGAGCTTCACAGCTGAAATTCAAGTTAATTTAAGGGTATAAGAAAATATGTGCCTGTGCAGGGAGAGCAGAGGGGTCTGAGCTATGCTGTTCTAAAATCCTTACTGCAGGCATTGTGTATGAATAGCAATCTGTAAGTTACAAATGGCTGAAACTTCTTCTGCAAGAAAGCCTCTGTGTCAGATGGGCTTTTATGTTACTGTAAGTCAAGCAGATGAAATATCTGCTTAAATTATTGCCAGCTTAAAACATATATTTTTTTAATAAATGCAGTTTGCCTACTTTTTACAAGGCATTGTTTTATTGTAACTGTAAAAACTTCAATTCCCTCTACCTAGTTTGTCTTTTGAATTACACTTTTCTGGTTCACTCGCTCTGCAGTCAGTCAGCTTAATTTGTAACTTGTATAGATTTTCTGCCCAGCAACAGCAAAAGGAAAACATTCAACAGAAAAAGATGTCGTACCAGCAAGAGCACAAAACCTGGCACGGTGACTGAGGGGCAAATACGCTGCTGGAAACATTTTTAGGTTCTTAATTGCCCAGTTTTCAATCTGAGAGGTTCCAAAATTGTAGGCACAAAAAGGGGCAACAAGATCTGAGAGGACTGGACAAGACGACACAGCGCTGCACATACTTTTCCATCCCAAAGCGCCAGGGTGTGGTTTGGAAACATGGAGCCAGGATAAACGATTATACGCTTTGCTAACTTCAGTGACCTCACAGCGCAAGTATGTGGGACAACCTCTGGCAAAGGGCCCTTCTGCTTTATATAGGTTGCTTTCTGAATCTAATTCTGTAAGTAAATGAGGAGGTCTGAGCAGTGAATCTATTTAAATAGGTATCAGCTAACAAAGGCCTGCTGCATAGAGCATCTTTATGGCCTAACATACTATGGAGGAATATCAGAACTAAATGTATAGATTTTTACAGGCAAAGAGCTGGAGAACTACTGGGCAGGGCGTTGAGGGGGGACAATGAGGGGCTGAGGCACTGAGGGGTTCTTTTCAGCGGCGCCCAGCAGCAGGACAAGGAGCAATGGCCATAAACTGAAACACAAGAAGTCCCACCTCAACATGAGGATGAATTTCTTCACATTGAGGGTGGCAGAGCACTACAACAGCTGCCCAGAAGGTCATGGAGTTTCCCTCTCTTGGGAGACATTCCAAACCCACCCGGACGAATTCCTGCGTCACCTGCTTCAGGTGCCCCTGCCTGGGCAGGGCTGTTGAACTGGATGGTTTCCAGAGGTCCCTTTCAACCCTAACGACTCTGGGGTTCTGTGAGCGGTGCTGTGAAGGGAGGGCGGCGAGGGGCTGGGGGACCGAGGTGTGGTGGTGAGGGGCTGAGGGACCGAGGCGAGATGCTGACACGGGACGGCGACGGGAGGGCGCTGAGGGGCTGAGGCGGGATGAGGGGCTGAGAGGAGGCTGTGAGGGGCTGAGGCAGAATGAACTGAGGGACCGAAGCAAGGTGCTGAGACGGGGCCGTGGCGGGAGGGCGCTGAGGGTCGGCGAAAGGCCGGTGAAGGGACTGAGGCGGACGGAGGCGCTGAGGGGCTGATGGGGAGGCACTGAAGGACCGAGGCGGACTGAGGGGTTCAGGGGCTAAGGCGGGATGAGCCGCCGAGGGACTGAGGCAAACTCATGGACCGAGGCGGGGCACTGAGGGAGCGCA